>JBBMKB010080287.1:0-25724 GCA_037833945.1 Alaria marginata
GTGTCGATCACTACCCGGTACACCAGAATAGTGGTGTTCCTTAACATCGTGTGAGGTACAGTGGTGGTCCCTCGTTGGTGCGGTACCTTGCGAGGTGACAATACCCGCACTAAAGCGGGGCCCCGAGCTATCCCGGGATAGGGCGGTTATCTGTAAGACGGGGTCGCGACGAGCACTTTTCACCGCATCACACTAGGGCCCCGCACTAAAGGGGTACCGCACTAAAACAGAACCACGGCTGTATCTCCGTCACGACGTTCTGGCAGCAGTTGAGGAACTGAAGGAAAGGAGTGAGCGACATGATACTCTTTTGTTTTTAGTTTTGATCGGTGTTGTGTCGCTACCGGCATATCGGAGCTATAGCAAAGCCTTGTGCGCCTAGCACAAATATGTAGCATTGCCGCGATTGATTGTCGTTTCGTGTGGGTGCGACGTTGATTCGCTTCGACCACCCGTGTCGTGCGTGATGGGTAAAAAGCACAACGCATCATATTTGAATCTACTTAAAAACAGCGGCATCATCAGTACCTCGTCCAAGCCAGCGAAAAGAGGAGACCGGGTTTCATTGCTTACCGTACGTCCGCGATCGAAAATGTGCTGGAGGGAACGTTCTGAGCCCCGATGCAGGTGTTGTGCGCCAACAACCACCAAATCTACACGTGCGGCGTCCGGTGTGTGGTGCTTGACGCCGATATAATCTACCTAGTTCCCTTACTCCACCTTTTTCTCTCACTACTCCTCCATCTCCCTTCTACTCTTATTACCTTCTGTATAAATCGATCTGAAAGTTTCCCGGAAACTTGAAACGTACACCATCCATCCAAAACACTTAAAACATACTGTCACAACTCTGTACGATACGTGCACGATTGCTGATTGGCCGCGATCCGTACAAAAAAAGTGTATCGTGACAGAGACAAAAAAGGTGGATTTAGAAAAGCAAACATCGCGGCTGTCGCCGCTGAGAGCAACGTAAAATCGAGTATCGGTTGGTTCTTTCAGATTATTCCACAGCTGGCTAGCCACATCCTCTATCCCTCCAAACAACTCCTCGCGCGACGCGCGACAAATGGACTCAATCAAACACTCTAAACCCTCACTACACACGAACTCTCGCAACTGATTTCCTTTTTTCTCTCAAGAAAAAGTTGGCACACCCTGGTATTAACAGGAAACTCACGTACCACGTACTTCTGATCGCGCCAGATAGCTTCCCCCTTTTCAACCAACAACTCTTGCAACGATGAGCGAGACATTACATGTACGTCCAAGACATTTAAATCTGACTGTCTGCAGATAGAGCGAGACTACACCAACAGAACAACAACTTAATCAGCGGTTGTTGTGGTCGTGGAGGCGACGGCTAGCCAGCCTGTACGACGTGGCCGGGCAGAGGTGGTCGCTCAGCCTCCTCACACCGCGACCGGGTGAGAGTACCGGCCGAGCTGCCGTTGCTGATGCGGCGGCGGCGGTGGCGGCGGCGGCGGTCAGTCTGTGCCACCTCCGCATCGGGTGCGTGGAAGGCGGGCGCCGGTTCCTCCAATTCTGTGTATGTGTCGCTATCGGCGATGTCGTGCACGACGGGAGCCGGCTCTTCAAGTTCTGTGTCTGTGTTGTTTCCCATCCTTAATGTATGAGGATGAGTTTGATTTGTACAGGAAGTCGTGTGTGCTAAGATCCCCCGACACGTAGTATGTGGGTCTTCGCTGTTGGGTGTCTGCTGTTGCACATAGACTAGGTGTCACTGCCACACCACTAGAGGGGCGGAGTCAGAGTTGTTTCCCAAACCCACGCTTTCATCATTCCAAGAGAAAAAAGAGCGCACAGAACACACGCACACACAATAAAATGTTTTCCGCTTTGCCGCCAAAACTGCAAGGTATTAAATTTTGGCAATGACTGTGTATGCATCGTGTAAACACGTGAACATAATCTCCCAACACACGTGCTTCTCTGTGAGCCGGAAACTATGGGGCCGATGAAACAAACCAGACCAATCTGCTCATGGATTCTATGTTTTCAACACACGGATTCCACACACACTACCAGTCACGATAGATGAAGATAAGAGAGGGATGAGAGTTCCAATTCAGGGACAAAACACCAAACCGAGTGACTCCAAAGGAACTCGTGTGTTTGAACGAGACAGCATGTGTACGGCGCTATATGGTGTGGCACGCCTGTAGGAGCACATGCAGTAGGATGGACCAGCAGCAGAAAGAAAGGGGCAAAGGTCTTCTCACACTCACGAAAAACAAAACCAAGCGCACATGTGCTCGTCAAAGCTCCGCTGTGCGTGTGTGTGTTGGGGACTTTTTCACTGTTCTTCTGTTTTCCTTTTTTTTCTCACCTTAAGGTTCTGTGGCCCACGTAGAGGGAGGAGCAATTGTCGCCACCTCTCGCATCCAATCCTTGGCATCCCGGTGGCTCTCCGTCCATGTATTGCCAAGCTGCAAGGCCTGACCATCTCACACACGCGTATTCGAGACCCGCCCGTCTCACACACACACGTATTCGAGACCCACCCGTTTGTCAGGAGCGCACGTCTTCCACACCCCCTCCCCCCCTCCCCATTCTCCCGCACACCGGCTGGCGCCACTACATCCTTTCCCTCGTATCGCCGTGTTAAGTTGAGCTGTTAGCCCCAATATCGCCGCCACCACCACCACCCGATGAGCCGTCCTGAGGCCAACGAAAGAGAGCTGTGAGTTTGATGAGCGCGGTGTAGTACCAACAACATAACGCATCCCAAACTTTTGTGCCTAGCGTACCTCGGATAAACTCGTGCTGCACTGGACGCTGTCATCAACCCCACCTTCACCATCAGACTCGAATGAAGCCGAGTTGTACCAGCCATCGTCGCCCATGTCGCCACCATTACCACCACAGTCTATTGAGAAAACTGGCTTTGATAGGCATTGTCTACAACAATAGACTCTGGGAAGTATCGATCGATCTCTATTGCTGCCCTCAATACAATTGGTGAGCGATGTATCGCTAGAAACCACCGCCACAAATAGATTCGGGACACCATCACCAGATTTCAGAACTACTGCAATGGTGCTCGGAAGGGGCCTATCGATAGGCACTACATTTCCGACGGCAATTGTGGCGTATATTGTAGCTAAGTATATTGCCCATTGTCCATGTGTGAAAAAAAATCGGGCTCTGCAACCCAACAGCACCGGAATGAGACTATCGCGTACCTCGTCCTTATCACAGCCTCGGTTCACCAGGATAGTCCTGCGGGGGTTGCACCCCTTGTGTCTACTTTTTCGTGTAGATCGTATTCGGGATCTGCAGAAAAGTAGTTGAAAGGCGTGGCCGTGTGGAGGCGTAGCGAGAGTTTTGAGAGCGAGCATGAAATGACGGTGAGAGGCAATGTAGGTAACGTGAGGCTCGCGCGCGCAAACTAGCTCGCATGCAATACACCGAGAGTTGCGAGGGTGTGTGGAGTTGCCCGACTTTGCTGCTGATGAGATACATCTACGCTACTGAACTCTGTGTTTTCTATCTACGCGGCACAGTAGCTGTAGTCAAGGCAACAGCAGTAGCAAGCGGCAGGAGGGCGAGTAGAAAATCTGTGTTGTTGATGCGGACATGAGCAACGCGCCATTCCTTGGTCGTACAATGATTTATTCATTCCACGCTTGCCCAGTTTGTTCCCAGCGACCGCGGCAGCGTGGTGAAAACACCGTCATATTCGGTACAACTCGTTCTGCCCGTCTCTTCAATCCAATATGTGCACCCTTTCAAAAACAATGAGGAATAGATTCCGATTGTAGAACCTTCCGACCAACGGCAGAGCGTTCATCTGGAGCGGACACTTTTTGCAGACAACAGGAGTGCAGGTGAAGGTGGGAAAAGGTAAAGCACGTAAAGCGATGTGCCACGACGAAATCTGAAACACGCGCGACGAACATTTCGACAAGTACCTCACCTTCCACGCCAAAGGATCTCCTGTCCGCAAAAACAACAAAAACGGCCCTCGCTCTCCTCAGCAGCAAGTGGACCCCGCCGCGAGATCAAGCCGCGCCGAAAAGGGACACTGCTGACGAGGGAGGACGGTTGCGCGCGGTGTGCTTCTGCAAAACCTGTGGTGGAGGGGAGGGTGTGTGATCGAGAGAGAGAGCGAGGCCGTGGGATAAGGTAGGAAAGAGGGAATCACTTAGAGCGATTCACCGTCGGCTCAAAGATGTGCCAGAATATGGTTTCGGTCGCGAGAAAACCCGCGACAATACCTTTGCAAAACAACACCAGTGATGCACACATTTCGAATGTGAACCAACCAAGGTTGTCCTGGCTTACTCGGCAAGGGGACAGGAAGTTTTCCGACGTCAGCTTGTCATGTAGGGACATGGCACGTACCGTACGCGTGGTGTGCGACGACGAAATCTGAACCACGCGCGACGGAAATCTCGCCAAGTACCTCACCTGCCCCGCCGAAGAATCTGTGCTGCCCGCAACCAAAAAACAGGGCCCCAGCCCTAACGCCGATCAGCCGCGCGCGCGATTCAGCCGTGGGGGAAAGGAATCGCGTGTACACGGCACGCGGAGAGAGGGGGTAGGAAGGGTGTGCGCGAGGAGGGAGGGGACGGGCTGTAAATTGGGAAATAATGTGGTAGATAGCTTTGGGTTTGTGTTGGACAAGATTTGAGGTTCTCACCGGCGACAATGTTGCACAAAAATGCGGCTGATCTGTGCATTTCGTAGTCTCAGTCTGGTGCA
This sequence comes from Alaria marginata, assembly GCA_037833945.1. NCBI lineage: Eukaryota > Phaeophyceae > Laminariales > Alariaceae > Alaria > Alaria marginata. Next base: position 4,729 of record JBBMKB010080287.1, read on the forward strand.
GAGCTATGCTAATCGTGTTTTTTGGCCGTACAAGCGATACATGTTGCCTCGTATCAACCCCCCTATTCTTGCGCGCGCTCTGCATCTTTTCCTAGCAGCCGTATGGAAGACGGGGTGGCTTTTCTAGACACAAGAGCCCCTACCCAGGCAAATCCTGTGCATCACACGCTCGGCAACCAACAGAACGAGGGGTGGGGCCACCGGTCTTTGGTCAACAGCCCTGGTCAACGAACCACAAATGATCATAACTTGACAACGAAACACACACGTGAGTGTTCCCTCACTCAAATCAGAACGCTAGATCTTGCGTTTTCCGTCAAAGAGAGCAACAAGTATTGGTATCTGCAGGCGATTGAAGTGTCCGCCGCGAAAGAGCGCGGGGAGGGGCGGCGCGGGCAGGAACGGCGTGTATGGCAACGGAATGGGAGCGGGGGGAAAGAGGTGTGCGCAGAAAAACAGAGAGACGGGGCTGCAGCCTGTACAAACACATCCAGTGAAAGAGAACCCACGACCACATTGTTTGGAGAGTGTCGGTGCTGCTCACAACCTTGAGCTTGCAGTGTTTCGTATCGCGTTTACTCTCTCTCCGTCGTACCTACACCACAACTACCACCCACCACAAAATAGAGCGCACGCACACACCTTCAGCATGCACACGATAGCAGTAGACCACAGTAGAACACAGCTGTGGTTTGCGTCGTATCGTGCTGTCGCTGTCGATGTGTGCTACACGAGACGCAGGGGGAGAGGGGGCGGGGAGAGATAGATCGAGAGGGGTACACGCCCATGTGGTGCAACCCCATTGTTCCTATTCGGGAGAACCAGTTGCACACTCTCCTCTCTCCGCTTCTGTCTCGCTCTCTGCTCGGTGGCCTAAGAGTTGGGCTTTGAACCGCCAAGTGACTTCATCTGTTCGTGAAAGGTGGGTGATAGTTTGCCTTTTTGTTGCTGTGTGCTGAGCCTGGTGTGCGTCTTTGTGTTTTCTTCTCTCTGCCGCTCTGCTCACTGGCCCAAGTAGTTTTGCTTTGTACTCCTGCTGTGAGGTCACGAGCACCCTATTGTGGGTGGTTGCCCGTTTGCTGCTGTGTGGGGACTGACGTGTGTGTGTGGCTTTCATTCTCTCCCTCTTCTCTCTCTCTCTCTCTCTCTCTCTGCTCGCTGGACTACGTAGTTTTGTACTACTGCTGTGAGGTGACGTGTGTGTAGCGTCCCTCCTCTCTCCCTCTTACCTCTCTCTCTTCTACGACATCTGTTGTGGGTTTTTTGCCCATTTGTCGCTGGGTGGAGAGACTGACGAGCTCTCTTTTGTCCCTCCTCGCTGGTTTCGCGTTGCTTCACCTGAAACAATTAGGGAAGAACTACACCGGCGAGCCCCACCGAGGAGGCACATTCGACCCACCCGACGTCCAGAATAGATCTTGACGCTGTGGCCACCCTCGTGGCAAATGACAGAAACACGCCGTTGCGACTGGCGGCAGCACGTAAGGGCTCCTTCTGGGTCACAAGGGACCGCGCATGTGGTGGTCCTACTCTACATCCGCCCAAGACAGCGAACTTCAAACGCCGGTACACAGCCGCGCGTGCGGTGGACCTTCACCTGATATCACCCCAAGACAGCCGTAAAAGCCGAGTCACAGGGAGCCGCGTATGTGGTGGACCATCTGCTGAAACCAGGTGCGGACGAGACGACCGTGGATACGGATGGCAAAACAGCGGTAGGTGCAGCTTCGTGAAGGATGTCGAGCGCGTGCGCAAATTATCGCGAAGGCCCCGGCCGGCAGGGTACAGCTGGGAGAGAAAATAAGTAGTGCGCATGCCGGCATGGCATGGAGGATTCGCAGCAATGCCAAGCGGCCTAAAACGGGCGGGCTCGCCGGAGGTGGTGCGGTGGTGGATGAGCGGAATCGGTGGCGACTGGATTGGTTTCGCGCGGAAGGTGCAGGGGTTGGAGGAGGTATCTGTATATCCCTGGTGAGTCGTGTCGTTTTTGGTGGCGATACAAGAGACTCAAATATAGCCTTGATGGTGTTTTGTTTTCACGGGAATAGAAAACCTCAAAACACCGATCTGTTTGGTTGACTTTTCGGCGCCTTTCGTCAAATTGTTATTTCAACAACCATCCATCCACTCGTGTAATATAGCAGGTAGCTCGCGTGACACTGGAGGCTCACGGAACAACGGGGCGAAAGTCGGCCAGGATGAACACTGCTGTAGCACGACCCGAGCTGTTTATTTTCGAGGGATCTCCGACCGGGGTGTGGGCGGCGATGTTTGCATCACCAAGGGAATATTTGGATAGGTAACGTGTTATGTAGGAAGCAGGCAACGTGGTCATGCCGGGGTACTTTTTATGCGTTCGTACGATGAGTTTGGTTCTTTGGCCACACGCCGTTGTCACGTCTACATCGTTTGGCGTCGCTAAATTGTTTCTGGTTGGGACTGCCAGAACACAACGCGAGACAGAAACACGATTTGGTGTGGTTTGATGCGAATCCTCATGGCAGGTGGGGCCGACGCAACTCTTCGAGCCACCATTCCCCACTCGTCTGGTGGTGTCAGAACGATGATCGAGCTCGGGGTGGACGTCAATGGTGCTGACTGGTCAGGGTTCACACCGCTTCATTGGGCGTCGGACAAGACCACAGTGAATCTACTCATCGAGGCGGGGGCCAACATCGAAGCTCGGGAGGTAAGAGGCAGCACACCTCTCAATGTACTCACGAATTGGACGAAATCTGCGCCCTCGTGGACCACGGTGCAGACTTCAATACACAGGATAAGGATGGCCGCACACCTTTGCATAATGCCCAACATGATCCATGCTGTTAATATGGACATCGTCGAGATAGTGGTTGACCACGAAGGCAAGACAGCCATGCAGAGATTGGATGGAGGTATGCTACATACAAATTTACATTCTTACACTTAACAAATGCAAGAGGACGTAGACCTTGCCAGGCGCGCACGGGAGCTTCTGGCTAACGCTCTGGCCAACAGAGTCGACAAGAGGTGGCGTCGCCGGGTTCTTCTGGTATTGCGCATCGCGCGCCAGCGCAGGGGGATGGCGCAGCTGCTGGAGGGTTGGGCGGGGAACGCCAGCGACGACTGGGCTCGTGTGTCAGCGTGGGTGCTGGACGCGGGGTTGGGGATGGGGATGGAAGGGATATTGCGGATGATCGTGGGGTACCTGTGAAGCCGGTGAGTTAATGGGAGTTTTGGTGGCGCTGCTCGAAGCTTCAATAGTTTGGTTCGTGTTTTGTTTTCCCTTGAAACTCGTTTGTGGTGTTAACCAGCTCGATCTCACTGTCATCTTTGGTTGAACAACACCGTATCCCAAATACAAGATTCAAACGCCTCCCCGCATACCACGTGACCAAACACGGATGGGCACGTGACCAGACCGGAACCAGTCGTGGCGTTGGGCAGTTCCTAGGCCAGGAGGCGACCAGGAATTGCGCGTTAGCGCGACGTGAGAATCGAATGCGATAGTGGCGCCCTGACCCCTCCGGAGCGGCATTAATAAGCCCCCGGTAGTTGGTCGGTTTCCGGCCCGGCGCACATAGATTGTGTAGATCTCACGAGGAGAGATGCGGGAAGGCCCCCCGCCCTCCCGTCTTTGGCGTAGCTGGTGTTTTACATCATGGTTAGATACAGCATATAATTTGTGTTGTCGCGCCGATGCGATTATTCTTGGCTGCTGTTACTAAAACCAACCAACAGTGGAGGCCGGTCTGGCGACGGTCGGGCAATTGAAACGCGTTGAGCCGCAAGCGGAAACAACTGCGCTATTCTTTCAGGGTAACACTGGATTGGTGTGAAGCGCTTTGTTCGTCAGTTGTCGAAAGGAATCGCCATGAGCAAGGGAGAAGCGGATGTTTCATCATATCGCGCGAGCATCACTTCAAAACTGCAAGAGCTGGAGGAAAACATCCTGGATGTGGAGGACGTTTCAGCCCTGCAAACCATAGATTTCAATCTGGGGAAAGTGTATGAGGGCACCAAAGACGGCTCCAAGAAAAGCGACGACGACAAAGTTGTCGGTGGCCAGGCGAAGAAACGAGTAGCTGTTGAAGAGCTACCGCGATCGCGCAAGCCTTGGTCTGGTAGCCATGGTGCATCCGTAGGTTCGCTTGGTGTTGTTGTGTCAGGAGACGCGAGGGTTGGCGGGACTGAAATTCTTGAGGATGAATACACTATACCCGATAACATATTTGGCGAATATAAGTACAAGCCTTCAGGCGACGAGTGATGGCGGAGTTGGTCGTGTGTAGATTGTCCTTAATATTTTCTCAGGAGATTGTTCGAAATAAGAATGCAGAATTCGGCGACCAGTACGGACGGCTGCGAAAGTTGACGCCTCTACAATCGTCCGAAATACATCTCACAGGCAGCATTGCACCGAGGACGGAAAAGAGAAGCGTCCCGGGAAGCAAATACATATTAGGCAGTCCCAACGGCCCATTGTCTCATCGATCGTTCACGTGCATTTTAGCATGTTGCTGAAGACTTCGGGGATTCAGGTCAAAACCCAAAGGCGGCAGTGCTCAACAGGCTAGCATTGCTGGACGCAAGTCGTTTAGTATTTATGCAAATTTCTGTTATCTTCATAGATCAAGTCCTGGCGTATTCGCCCATTAGTCTATATGCTTACCTCGGCGCCCCTCATGTACGATTCGCACCCCACCGTGAAGCAAAACAACAGCACCAATTGAAACGCGTTGGCTGCAATAATAAATTAAACCCTCTGGAAAGAAAATACAACGGTCACGATCTTCCAGGGGCGGGCGTGTATCCGCTCGAAGACAAGTCCCAATCACGCCGGACACCGTCTCTTGGTACCATGGCTGTGGTCGCAGCGTACCATTCGGTATCACCCGTGCCCAGACATTACCACCCTTCCGCATTCAGGATGCGGTGGGCAGCAAGCCAGAGCATTTGACTGTGTTTAGTTTTGGGACACTGATCGCGGTACGAAATACTTGTCGTAAGTTGGATAAGGTGAACAAACGTTTGGTTTTCGTTCGGTCCGGGAGTTTTTGCAATACATGAGTGTGACCCCAGCTAGCGCCAAGAAGATGGGAGAATCATACACAGACACAAAAGTTGGCATTGTCATCGCGGGTGAGCACATGAAATCACACCAGCATCTGTTACGCTACTCAACTGTTCACAGTGCATCAGTGAGACTAGGAGGTTGTGCCTACAGTACTTAGATGTGTGTGAATGTTCCAATGGCGAGGTGGGGACTCTGTGAAATGACTTCAAATAGGCGACAGCACGCAAAACGCGGCGGAATTACACACGGTGACGCCGCAGCGCCAACGCATGTACTGGAAGCTGTACAAGAGCGCCGAGAGAGGGAAAGGGGAAGAGGGGGGGGGTGGAGACAGAGGGCACGAGAGGAGAAAGATTGCGCGAGTGGGTCAAGGAGCGAGAGTGGTGTGGAGTGGTGTTGCAGAAGGTGAGAATCATTCGGGAGGCGTCCACACAGCGCAACAAAGTGACACCTGGAGGGACAGTGTTTCTTTTTGTTTATTCGTTGCACCCGCACATCGTTGGACCAGCGCCGCATCTTCTGTTGGTCGATAGTCCAGTCTTTCGAAATGGAAGGGAGGGGGAGGGTCAAACAGCTATGAGTGTTGAGTACGTTTGTCGTACTTGCAGAACGAGCCCAGAACCTCTTCCACGTTCATTTCGGCAAATAGCTAGGCTGGAACAGCGACGGTTTGTCCGACTATTTGTCGCACGATTTGTCGCCCGCACGCAAGGAGCACCGATCTTTCTCTCGTCCTTCACACTAGGTTTTGATGTATTGGGGAGGGAGAGGGAGAGAGCAAAAGTCGAATAGCCATGATGGGCCGACGGTGTGTCGCGTGCTCAAGGAGCACCGATCCGTCTCTCTCCCCCTCAAATCAACATTTTATAGATCGACGAAAGAGAGTTTGAAGTTCGAAAAGCCATGATGTTTCCGACGCTTGGTCGCACGCGCAGGGAGCACCGATCCACCTGTCATTCTTCAAACCAGCACTTTAAAATCGGGAAGAGGGAGAGAGAAAAATTCGAATAGCTGTGATGAGTGCGACAATTTGGCGCGTACTCAAGAAGCACCGATCCCCCTCTCCTTTCACAAACCAGCTTTTCATACATCGGAGAAAGAGAGCGAAGTTCGAACGGCCATGATGTGTCCCACGCTTGGTCGGGCGCCCAAGGAGCGCCGATGCTCCGTTCGTTCCACATACCAGCTTTTCACACATCGGCGAAAGAGAGAGAGCAAAGTTCAAATAGCCGTGATGTGTCAAAGGGTCTTTCGCGCGCGAGAGGAGCACCGATCCTGCTCTCGTTCTCCAAACCAGCCTTTTATTTTTCAGGGAGAGAGCAAAGTTCGAACACTCTGACGTCCCACGCTTGGTCGCGCGGGTAAGGACCGCCGATCGTGCTCTCGTTCCACCAACCAGCTTTATAACATCGGGGAAAGGGAGAGAGCAAAGCGAAAAGCTATGCTGTGCCCGACGATGTGTCGTACACGCAAGAAGCACCGACCCCTCTCTCGTTTGCCAAATCTGCCTTGCACAAGTCAGAGAAGGAAAGAGGACAGTTCAAACAGCCATGATGAATGTGTCCGACGCTTTGTCGCGCGAGCAAGTAGCACGGTCCTCAGTCTGTTCTTGAAACCAGCATTTTCGCAATTGAAGATAGTTTATGCAAACATTCGAACAGCCATGATGTTTCGGAGGATTTGTCGCGCGCGCAAGAAGCACCGATCCTGCGCTCGTTCCTCAAACCAGCTTTTTGTAGGTCAGGGGGAGGGAGAGAGCACAGTTCAAATAGCCATGCTGTGTCCCACGCTAGGTCGTGCACCCGAAAAACAATCTCGTTCTACAAAACAGCGATTTTCAAACCCGGGAGAGGCCGAGGCTTAAGTTCTAAAAGCCAATGTGTTCGACGATTTATTGCACTCGCAAGGAGCACCGATCGCGCCCTTGTTTCACAAACCAGCATTTTTTGTAGTCGAGGAGGGGCAGAGCGCAAAGTTCGAGCATCCATGGCGTGTCTGACGCTTGGTCGCGCAAGCAAGGAGCACCGATCCTTCTCTCGCTCAAACCAGTGTTTCATAAGTTAGAGAGGGAGAGAGCAAACTTCAAACACCATGACGTGTCCCACGCTTTGTCTCGCGTGCAAGGAAGCACCGATACTCCGTTCGTTCCACAAACCAGCAATTTTCAAGTCTGCGAGAGGCAGAAAAAAGCTCAAATAGCCATCATGTTTCAAACGGTTTGTCTCGCACGCGAGAGCACCAGTCGTGCTCATGTTCCATCGACCTTCATTTATCAAATTGGGGACAGGGAGAGAGCATCGAGCAGCCAGACGCTTGGTCGCGTGCGCAAGGAAGCATCGGCCCTCTTTCCCCGCGACACCTTCTTCTACAGTGATCGAAACACCCATGATATGTCCGACGCGTGGTCGCGCGCGCAAGAAAGAAAGTTCACACAGTCACGATGTGTCGTCGGACAATATGTGTCACGTGAGGAACACCGATCGCGCTCTTGTTCCGCAAACCAGCATTTATTAAATCGGGGAGAGGGAGAGAGCAAAGTTCGAATAGCTATAATGTGTCCGACGATGTGTCTCGTGCGCAAGGAGCAATGATCCTCCGTTCGTTCTTCAAACCGCCGTTGTTTCAATCGGTGAGAGGGAGAGAGCGAAGTGCGAATAGATAGGGGCAAGCCTCGCCGATTTTACCCACATTTAGTCGAAGAGTACCGCAAATGACGGAAGATTCCACACTCCGTGCCGATTTTGACTGTGCGGTTTCTCGATGATGGAGACGATTTGTGCGCCGACGGATGGCTCCAAAGGAAGCCATGTGCGCCACCTTCTCAACCAGGCCACGTAAAGAAATCTTCTCATGTGTTACGTTGTTTTGGTGATAGACAAATGGTTTCATGCTTGTCCGCGTGGCACCTTATACCACTTACCCCAGAGTGCGACAAAAACCCAAAAACAAAAAGCAGATCAAGCCTGAGCTAATTCACGGATCGCCTACTCTGTGATACCACGGTCACGTGCGTAGTACACGTTCTCGCTCAATGGGTTTTACCGTTGTACCTCGTGGTCCTCTTCGGGATGTTATCGCCCGCAACCGCGCCACACTGAGCGGTGTACAAAGCCTTCATCCTTTTCCCCACCTGCCCGGTCTGGCTACCTAGCCTAACACCCATGAATCCTGAAATCTGGGAAATGGAAATCTCATCCCCACTCACTGACGCGTGGCACTGGGGAGTAGCAACACCGTGCCCCGGATCTACGTTTGATGCATCGGCTACGGCAATAGCAACAGCTAGCGTGTTTTCGGACTGATGCTCGCGGAACGAAGAGCTGGCTGCATGATTGATGCCTTGGTTCTGATCTCCTCCACGCGTTGATCGGGCTCCTATTGTTGTGCTCGCGGCTTCTGCTGTTGTTCCGGTGGCGGCTGCCAGTGCCTTCGCTTGCACTCTTTGCTAGCACGAGAAGCTCGCACTTTCTCGAGCTTGATAGTACGTCACGTAGACTCGGTGCGGCGGACGTTTGGAGCATTGACAAGGTCACCGGAAGGGTCGATCACGATGGCGTTCATGATTTGATTCGTGTCAAAGCGTCTGAGGGCGGTACTGGTTGTTGTGCGACACGTACACACGTTTTCCAACTCCTTACGTTTTGTGTGAACAATCGCAACAAGATCCTTCTAAACCGGCGCTCTCCCCCCCCCCAATTCGTTTCGGCTATCGGGACAGCAGGCCGCTTGAGTACCTCCGACAAAGCCATGGGATCGAACCCCTTCCTTTTTTCCCAAGAATTGAAACACGCCACAAACCCCTGTATCGATGTCCCATAGAGCATGCTCGGTAAACAGCGAAACACCCTAGAAAAAAGCGGAGCACTCCGCCGTGCGAAACTCTTATTTCGACCTTGCCCAAGTGACAACTGGGTTCCATCCTGATATTAGACTCCCGCGTTTTTTTCCGGCAAGTACCCGAGGAAAGCTCCATCGTGCTTGTTGTTGTACCTGTCGATAAGACGCGGGGAGAAGAGGGAAGTGTTTTAGCCTACTTTCAAAAAATAAAATTGTCCGCAATACACACCCGGCGAACTAAAGCAACACCACGCACCTAGACATGGCCGCTATGAGCACCCGAGACTTCGCCGCCCTCCGCCTCAGAAGCGGGAGCATGCGAGCGATCGATGTTGATTTCTTCCGGGACACACGCTCTGCGGAACGACCGGTTTCGATGGGCCACAGCCAAGAGACCGCGTGAACTGCCTCCTCTTGCTTCCGCAAGCGGATGACACCCTTCAGCCCCCGCACCATCTCGCGGTGGACTCTCATTGGACTAAATCTGCGAACATAAGATGTAGCCAAGTCCAGGGGCGTGCCAATGAACCCTTCGTCTTCTTCCCCCTCATCACTGTCGCACGGAAACCGAATGCCCAATGTCGCGTCCGCCCCGGCTTCAAGTAGCAAGCGCGCGAATCTGGGAGCATGAAAGCTTCCCAGATTGAATGTGCTCACCAGCGGTGTTTCTTGGAACACGAATTCGTCATGGGTTTCCGGGAGAGTACCATGGTCCATATTGACGTAGGCACGCATACCTGTGTTGGCGTTCCCACCCTGTCTCCGCAGCAGAAAGTTGACACACGCCTCGCTACATCCCTCAATGGCAGCACACAGGGCCACACCGTCCGTATCAACCACACCGGCGTCACACAGAAAGGTGACGATGTCCACGTGTTTGCGAGAAGCGGCCGCTACGAGAGCCAGCGCGCCACCGTCGCTTGTACAGCAGTCGATTCTGCACCAATGCACAAGCTCGCGGACCGCTTTCAGGTATCCATTGTAAACCGTCATTCCTAGCGGGAGACTTCCGTACGCAGACAAGAGCGGATCCGCGTTCGCTCGAAGGAGAATCTTCACCCCTTCCAGCCACCCGCGACTGGACGCGATAAACGAAGGTGTCGTCCCGTCTTCGTCGAACCTGCTGTCCACATTCGCGCCTGCGTCGATCAGCACCAGCATTCCCTGGCAAAACCCTTTCGCCACGGCCACGTGGCGTGGTGTACCAGGTACCGTAGACGCCATCCACCATGAAGCCACAGGGCCTCGCTTCAAGGTCCGCTCCCGCCTCGATCAGGTCTCTGCTCACGGCCAGGTGTTTGTGGTAGACCGAGTGGTGCAGAGCAGTATAACCGTCGCTGTCCGCTACCGAGACGCTGGCACCCTGCCGCAGAAGGTCTGTAACAACGCGCGAGGAACCAATGACAGAGGCCACCATCAGCGGTGTCTGGTTCGTATCACCACAGCCTCGGTTGATGTCGGTCGTAGCAATCGCACTCTCGGCGGAACCGCTGGCTTTGCTCAGAGTTGATGGCATGTTGGGGGCGTGTGCTCGATTCTTGGTTATGCCTATTGTCAACTTGTTTAATCTCTATAGTTTTCTGTGAACAAAGGCAACACATTTACATTACCCTCCTCCTCCTAGTACTCCTCCCTACGTTTAGAGTAGTGTCGAGCCTGCCAGCGATGCCCCACCGTATGGTCACCCTAGCCCTTTCTTGTTTAGCTGAAGTGAGAGCTTTTTCGGCAAGCTTCTGGTTGCTTGGTTATTTAGAACGTCTGCCTGGCGCCCGGCCGCCGTAGCCGTAGCCTTAGCTGCTTTGGTCCTTTTCGAAGCTGCAGCCACAGCAGACGGTGTTTCGTACCGGTTGATCTGACTCGTTTCTCGTTGGCTGCGGCCGCGGCAGCCTTCTTCTTCTCTACCCGTCTGCGCCCAGCAGCAGCACCCGCCCTCCTGATCATGGCCAGCGCCTTGCGCTCCTTCTCCTTTTGTGCTTTTTCCGTGGAACAACAGCTTTGCTAGCCTTCCGCACGGCTCTTTCCCGTGGTGACGATGTTCGCGGATTCACTCTTTGCCCCCATTGCCTCCAGCGTTTAAGGGATGTTTTCTTAAAAAAATGTCAACATCGTTGCTCATTTTTTTTCTTGTTTTCCCGCGTGTTTTTGCCGGCTTTGTCCACGTGCTCGTAAAAATATGCGCAGATATGTTTCTTGTACTCAGCTTTCGTCTGTTTCGTAGTCAAGTTGTTGCCCGCGATCGCGACGAGCTATTTTACGACGTTCGTTTTTGACTTGACGTAGTGCAGGGAAGCTTCTCCGATGGAAGAGAAATGGCGTTTGTGGGTACGAAGAAAAATGACCCAGGAGTTGGGAGCAAGACATTTCTCTTGTCTTTTGTCTGGTAGCTTTTGGCCGTACCCTGCAAGTCATTTCCTTGATTGCGGTTGTTACACCATGGCAACAAAAACAAACTGATATCGGACACGTTGTGTGCGTACAAGCGGGTCCCGATGATGTGCTTCAACATTGAACCCCTAACCCGAACCGCAACGATGCTTTTTCCTGAACCCGCCCCACATTTTGAGCTCGCGCCTCGTGTCACAGCAGGGCGCGTCACCCCGAGGGCGCAGAAACAGTACCACCCTTCAGCGACAGTACCAGCAGCAAGCTTTCCAGAGCAGGACTAAGCAGCAGCAGCAGAAGCACCACCCCCCTCTTCCAAGCCTTTATTCTGCTACGATACACCGTCCCCGATCGACCTAGGGTATCCAGAATGTAAAAGAATCTGAACCGCCCTGCCGCCCTCACGCAACAGATTGACAGCGCTGTAGCAGCAGCAGCTGGAGCAGGAGGAGCCGACGGGAGCGCCAGCAGCGGGAGCAGGAGCACCAGGTGTGTGTATGCGGTGTCTCTATTTTGGCGCTTGCGCGTTTGTTTTTGGGGCGGTTGTGTGGCGTGGCGGAGAAGCCGCGCATGTGAGATGACCAGACAGCTTCTATTAGGCAAACGTTGAGAGATACCTGTCCCCCCTGGAGAAGTAGGCGGCTTCCATGTGCACATCCGTTTATTTTTGGGCATATCTGAATCGCTTCATTTTTCGTGTGTGCCGCGAACAATATTCTCCAAAATCTCCTCGAGCCCCCCCCTCTACCCGATGATCCCTAAGGTTCGCACCGGCGTTTGAAGATATACAGTGGTAGTTTAAACACCTCGGTAGACCACAAGACTTCCCTAAATCGCCAGACAAGTACCCTCATGTGGGTCTCATCAAATGTTTTTCTCATATCAACGTTTGTTTTTGAGGCGGGCATCCCTAGTTTCGTCTTCAAACAATATCAAGGGGAGCCGATAAAGCGGGTGTCAAGATCCCAATCGTCGACTTTACTTTCGAAACGTTTTGTTTCTTCCTGCTCGGTCTTGACTCGATTCAAGCCATCAATAGTACGGTATTTTTCGGTGGATTCTCCGCGCACCAGTTTCAAACGGTCAGAAATAACACCGACCGCTTGGAGGCCTTTTCAGACTCGCACGTTTCGAGAGACTGCCCGGATGCTAGCAACTGAGCTTCCAATCGATCTATCCTCGCCTTCATGCTCGAGATTCGGATATCATCTGACCCACGCACATACACGTTCGCTTATTGATCCATTCCATGCAAATTGAGCGACATGGGCTCCATACGATCTAAGTAATTTTAACATGGTTGGGTGATTCAAATGCTGCCGAACCGGAGCAGTTGTCGTTTCCGGATCCATACCCTCCTCTAAATACAGCTCAAGATCCGCCAACGTCATACAACTTTTTTTCCATGCTTGTATGTCTTGCGTGTTTTCTTTCTGCTTTCAAAAATCTGGGTTAAATTGTCTAGAAGAGAGGGGCGCCCATCCGCTACCTCTTCCAGCTCCGACGACGACGACGACGAGGGCGGAGACGGCGCGATCGCGGTCAAGGTCAAGACGGATGTTAAGACGGAGGCCAAGATGGAGGAGCTCCGGGAGCCTCCGGAGCCGCTGAAGATGGAGAAGAGGGCGAGACTGATGAAGATGGAGGCGGAGAAGACAGCAGGGGTGTAGCAGGGGCGTAGTTCGCCGACTGAAGTTTTGGACGTGGTGGGCAGCAGATTCTGTGATATTTTGGAGTCTAATTTTGAATACTGTATGTGATGTTAGATTGCGCTGTTATTTATGGTTTGTTTTTGTTTCTCTTGCCACGGATGCACTTCCCAGATGAATCGAATATTGTATTCAGGAATTCGGGCTTCACCTCAAAGAACAAATTGGACGGACTTGCCTTAGTTTGAACATAGATTTGTCATGTTGCTGTTATTGTTGTTAAGCGTGTGCCGGGTCGTAATAACCACGAGACAACAGCCACAGACAGCCGTTCCTGTACCTGAAATACAGTTACGGCCCGGAGATGAGAAACGTCAATTTTGGGTCGAGGCTCAAAGTTTTACTTCGGGCACAAACACCAGCATAATTTGTGTTTATCCTGAAATAGATTTTCCTTATTTTTCTGGGCGACCACGGATCCTACTGATTTTCCTAAATGGTTGTTTTCTGATTTCCTCGAGGTAATGCCTCCACAACCTTCTCCTCGCTGCACGCAAATTCCCGGACGAAACGCCCCCGCAGGTCTACAGTAGTCTAACTGGCGCTACCAAGCTGCTATAGAGTTTGCTGCCTCCCTCATGTAGAACAGCCAAAACAAGACAACAATCTTCGGAGACACCGCACAAAAAAAAGCTGAGGCTATTTTGCTGAGGCAGAAGCCACCGCTATCCATCCACTGAGTGGAAAGCTCCGTAATACGTATGACGAACATTGGGGGTTGTCGCCCTCCTGGACCTTTAGACCCCCTCCTCGTCGTCCACCTCTAGCAGCACCCACGCCCAAACGGCGGCAACTTCCTCAGTGCTGTACGAGTCCAACGGTAACTTCATGCTTTGCGTACTGCTGTCAGCGTGCAGAGTACTGTAACACGGTAGTCGTAGTCATTTCGGGTGTGGTGAGCTCTGCGAGTTAGAACCCCGCCGAACCACTCTATTCAAAGTTTTACAAGCACACCACGCCGCATAGATAGACACACGCCGCATATCATGAACTGTATCTATGTACACCGACAAACGTACAGTTGGCGGGGGGGGGGGTCTGTGCATGTATGTACGTTTCTTAGTTGGGAAGAGGCTCCTCAGCCCTAGTTCCTTGTTCCTTAGGCCTATTATAGGCATGTATCCGCGCTGTTTCTTCTCTCATGTTTCTTATCTCACCGCCCAGTTTGAGGTGTATTTCTTAGTCCACCTTTTTTTCATATTTTTCGTTCAAGGCCCAGCCCGATTTTCGCAACTATTTTTTTCTTAGTGCAGGTGGGACTGTAGACAAAATTCATGGTTTGCAGGATCGCGATGTGACTACATGCCTTGGAAAAGCCTACTCTAAAATCTGGTATGTTTTGGAATGGCTCACGACAAAGACCCCTCGATGCTGGAAACTCGAGTCCGGGGACGAAGGCGGCTTCTTTGACAGGTTCTTCGTCTTGGCCCGACAGCAGACCAACATCCCTGAGCTTCGTCGGTTGGTCGTTCGTCAGGCGAAGGCGATGGTGTGAAGAAAACATCATCACGGCGGCCGAGCTTTCTCTTTGATCAAAAGGGTGCTCCCGAAAAGCGGCAGAGTCCGTGTTCTGTCGAGTCATGTTGTGCCTTTTTGCGACACAATGACCTCTGCAAACAAGCTGCGAACAATACTTTGCGATGAACGAGAAGCTTCGCCGTTTTGTGGCGAGCCGACTCGCCGCCAACCGAACAATCAGGTGACTGCTGACGGCGGGCAAATGGAACACGATGATTTTGCCTTACCTGAGCACCTAGGCATGTGAACGACCCCTGACTCAGAGATTTGGGGCAGGAGGGCACCACGAGCACCACGAGCACGCCTGATTTAGTTTGAGCGATTGGGATGCTCAGTCGGTGCCTGTCTACATCTCCACACCAATCACTTTTTCCAAGACGCCGAAGGTTGGTCAACCCACCCTGGCTCCCTTAGACCCAATTGTGCGTCGGGGAGCAACGGCAATACCCCGGTCTATCTGCGCCTGCGGTCTGTAAAAAAAATAAAATTACACCCATAACACTGCGGTAGTGAACAATTAGGTAGCGTAAACCGGCGCCTGGGGGAGTACATTGTTGACAACCACACTGCCCCCCGTCGCCGACGCGCTTGAGATGGCGGACGCGCTTGCCGACGCATCCCAATCGATGCCGCAGCACTTATGGTAAAGCCAAGCCCCCCCGCAGCAGAAGATGACAGCGGAAACCAGCCCTGAGATTAACCCACCGGAGACTGAGCTATCGTCAGGCACTTCGTCATCGTTGAGAGTCACCCAGATGTAGGTCTGCTTTGTTCGCCGCAGGTGTGGGGGAGGGAGGGCGCGGCTGTTTTAGGAGTGCTGCAGTTTGTTGTGCAGTGGAGCGTTGTTTAATTTTCAATTTTAAACGTATAGACTAGGAGTATTAATCTGGTCAATATAGACCTTTTGAAACGCAGCACTTTTCCCCAATTTTTTGGAACCCAGATACAACAAAAAATTGCAAAATAACTCGGGCTCGAAGATTCGGAGTCACTCGCTCAATGTTTAGAACGGCCCTAAGCTTTGGAGGGTTGGAGGAACACGCAGCAGCCTTCGTCTGTTCGTGTGGTAAATAGAGCCCACAGGTTTTCAATCAAGCAAGCGGGTGTGTATCCGCACGTCTGATTCTCGACAGATGCTTACAAGAAGTGACGGCTTCTGCAGACATTCATTCTTGAACCCTCGCTGATAACTACAGTAGGTTGTACCGCTCCGACCGAATGGGCCTACTCCGTTTGGGCCGCATCACGTTTCCCTGCGCCGTCGGCGTAAACTCCAGCGAGTACACAGAACACATATGAGCCGTCGTCCTCTGTTGCGCTTCCCTCTCTCCCACCCCGCAGAGTTGCAAAATAACGCTTTCGATTGCGAGTCAAGGCGGTCTTGACGGCAGCGCTGTGTCTGCTGTAGGCCAAGCTGTGATAGCTGTTTTTTTAAGTTTGTTTGTGGAAAAATTGCGCCTACTGCGGAGCTCCATTCCGCACGCTCCAGGGATAGCAGACGTACCTTTTCATCGTTTGTTCCACTTCAGCGTGCTTCAGAAGTCGAGTAAACTTGTCTGCAGCCCAGTGCCATGTATTCGTTGACTTGTGACCAGTGCTATGTATTTGACATATGCATGTCTGTGATTCTTGTGGGTGTTTGGTGTGAACAATCCAGCCCAGTACACCGCTGTCAGGTGTCGGGCTTTATTATTTGTACACTGTTTTGTAGGAGGCTCTTCAATTCAGATTTCATGCACCACGTGCGCTCTCTCTTACCTCCACAATGTTCACCCACTCCCCTACGGGAAGCTCGGCTTCGACTTTGACAGCGGTTGTGGAGACAGGCGGCAGGAGAGACGCCAACACGTAGACATAGCTGCCGTAACCGACGTCCACAGTCCCGACGAGTTGAGCGACAAACTCTTCGGAGGAGGAAGGAGAGGAGCCCAGCGTGGAAACGATCAGCGGAAAGGCTTTCGTGACGTTCGTGAAGTCTTCTCACGCCGCCATCGTTGTCGTTGTCGTTTTGGGGGATGGTCGATGGAATAAGGGCAGGCAGGCGCACAAAAGCAGAGCGCAATGCACAGGGTACGCGAGTCAGACCTTATGTTGCGCCAATTTTTCACCCGACGACCAAACAAATAAGTTGTGCTTGAGCGCAACAATTCAAATACGATTACTTCGACCGATCGTCTGTTCATCGTCCAGGGTGCAGAGGAACAACTGAAAGACATACATACACCCAGACAGACATGACATCACAGATCAAGACAGTATCGACATACACAGATACCAACTCGAGCTTTGCATGCCTTGCTTTATGCCGCCAAAAAAGGAAATTGGTTGTCGGGAAACACAAGTGAACACCAAAGAACACTTGACGCTGGTAGAGTGGGTGTGGATGAGCACCGTAGAGCCACCCTCTCGTGTCACACCGAGTCTCTGCGTCTGAAACCTGTATTTCCAGGCGAAATGAACGAACTGATCTGGCCCTTGTGCAGGGAACACTACGTTTGTGTATTTGTGACCACGACGACAGTGGCGTCTCCAAGCAGAAACATAAGAAGCAGTAGTGCGGGCGTGCTTGGTGGAACATGGGCTGAACGGCTTTATTTAGTGTGAGAGCAACAGACAACAGCCCATCCACGAGGGCATGAGTTAAAGCCCCCGTACAGGACAAAAAACGGAACACACCGTCGGGAACCGTCGGGAACCGTCGGGAACCCATCCCGACACTCAGCGCACTTCCTCCCACAATAAAAAACAGTAGTCTAGGAAACAACGCCGACATGTTTTCCTTCGGTCACCGTTTGTCTCACGAGCAGTTTTTTTCGGGGCCTCACAAGGCGGGCCCACTTCGAACCCCCTGCAGATATGAGGCTCACGCCTACGACAATAACTGCGAAATAACCCAGCTTGAAACCCAGTTGGAGGCGGCGCGTTGGGACTAAAATAAAATGCCCCAGAATAACTGCCTGGGTTCTGAAAGCAAGATTCGTGCAAGGCATACACAGGTGTGCGACGATTTCGTTTCAACTCACGCTACGCTCGTAGCTCTACTCTCGAATGTCCTTGCCACGGAACTCCCCAACCGATTTATTACGTAACTAGGGAAGCCTGCCCTAGGGACACAGTAGGCAAGGGGAAGAGCAGATTTGTGGCGTATGGTAAATCGTATGTTTGCATTTGCTTTGTCAGAAACAAAACAAGATCAGCCGCCTAGAGGAGATAAAAGTTGGAGTCCCTTTCTCGTTCAGTTTTGGGAGAGAAGGGGACCTCGTTCCAGACACCCCTGCCACGCATGATAGGTCTACACAATACGGTGGAGACATCCACCAGAACGACTGGGCACGCGAACATCACTCGACCTCAACCAGATATATGTATCAAGTTTTCGAGAACTTTTCCAAGTTCAAGACGGGCGGACCCGGACGGACCTCACATAAATAAACATCCACAACCTCGCGGACCTCTCCGAACGTGTAGGTGATGTAGCAAGGTGTTGTATCCGTCGCTTCGCAGCTCCACCGGGACTGAGCAACGTCCGCGCCAAGCGCGTCCTGAGCGAAAGAGCAGCACGCGTAGTGAGGCGCGTGCACAGGTTGGACGGCGAAATGCTACTTGGCCGCTTCGTACTTCGACTCGTGGCAAGCCTTGCTAGGCTGTTTGTTGACCACCATCCAGATAGTGAATTCTTATTGCTTGTGGCTGGTGAGTTCGTGTTATTTCACGCATTCCATAATAAATATGTATCTCGCAAATTTGTGGACGAGAGGCGTGAAGCTGAACGACCGTATATAAGAGATGCCTCGCACACCAGCTTAGATGGCATTGCTGCCAGGTTTCGACCGTTAAGAATACTTCAGCAGCTATCAACCAAACCATTTCAATGGAGTGCGGGTTGTGTCGCTCGGTACGTTTTTGGCGACGGGGGAACTTGCCCTTGCGGTGGGATTCGGCATAGGAATGGAAAACGAACGCCACAGAGTAGCGGTGTTCGGGTAGAAGGGTTGGAGACTGGGGGGCGACAAAGACACAGAGAAAGGCGGTGGATACGTCTCTTCTCGGTAGTTCCGGGGGCAGTATTGAGCATCACAAACCGCGCATCCTACCGCGCACTATATGAACGCGTTGCAACTACCAACCTTTTCGGGGCTTGTCCGGAATTGCCAGGAATGAGACGGACTTGGAAAATCATTTTGGAATGTATAGTTGTGGGGTCGGATGTCATGAGGCACGACAAACCGTCAGACCACTGCGGGCAAACGTGTTGTAAGAGAGTTTAATTCCTACTGCTCTTTGCTTCCGTGGTCCGAGCTCTGTGGATGAGCCGACCCTTGACACAATATGGTCGGATGGCAAAACAAAGAACACATTTCCTTGGAACGGTTCAACGTGCCATGTGTTGATTGCTGGGGTCTTTCCTATCATCACCGGGAACCGGGTAGCGTGGGTGCTAGATTTGACCTCCCCAAGCCAAGGAACAAACAAGTTCAAGGAACGAATGAGAGGATGGACGAGCACAACACTAGCAAAAAACGTAGGTGAGATGTGATTTGGGCATTTTTCGGACGAGGAGAACGGAGTAGAAAACACAACGTAAAAGACAGACAGGGTGGCGGCCTCGCAGTATTCGCAATCTGCGGTTGTTACCAGTTTTGACGCTACCAGAGGGGCGGCTGATGGAGACAGGCTGTCAGACGGGCGTATAATGTGCCAACATCGACAAAGAAGGTTGCCACCGAGTGATATCAAATACGGAGTACTTCGCAATTTTGTGCGTATATATCATTTTTTTTTCGCGTTGTACATAGGAGTATCCCCGGTAACGCAGGATGAGTGAGTGCAGCAGGACGCAAACGAAAAAAATGAAAAGACACAGTCCAATCAATCCGACAGAGAGAAGCTACGAAGCGAATCAGCGTTCGCCCGACCACGACAGTCAACGCCGAATCATCTTCTTATTGTCGGCCTTCACTGTTGACCATTCGTCAATTGTTTGTTTTATAAATATGAACAAGACTCACAAGACTGAGATCGGGCGTGCAGCCGTCCTTGTAGCATCCGCCTTCCAGCAGCGGACGTTCGTCGTACGAGCTTGCCTCGGCCGATATTGATGTCACGTAGCTGACATCACCTGGTTGTGGTGAAAAAAGGAAAATGAATCCGTTGTCAGATACATGATTTTGCTGGTTAAGACTCATTGCCTCGTTTCATGCTCTCCTCGCTTCACGTTGTCATCGCGCGAAGTAGCAGTGCCTTGTTCCTTTAAGCCTCCTCTCATCTATTGCGCCAATCCTTGTCCGGGTTATTCCCCGCCCTTTCCACGAGCAAGCTTGCTTCCCTCCCCAACCTCCTCCTGGCACCGTAGAGGATACCGACTGCTAAATAATCTCCCAACACACCGGAGAAATATATCACAGACAGTATTGAGAGGCGGGAGTACGATGTCAAATACATGAAGCATTGCATTGCACCAACCATGTGTTGAAGATTAGGTCAGCGCAGGTTTCAGCCGAAAAGAAAACATGCCTCGACGCTTGAAAAGGCGCCTTGTTTTTCACCCGCCACCCAACCTTGCGCAACAGCAGGCAGGTAGTTACCAGTGTCTGGCGGACAATAATGTCGCCAGTACGCTCACGATGTTTACTTGTAAGGGGCCGGATCGACAAACGCTTACACACCTGGTACAGTCTTCTAGGGGGAAATTGGCCCACCGCCAAACACAACCACTGGATCCGGATGCGAACAAATTGAAGCTGGAATGGCAAAGTCTATCACGGACACAACATTTGCTGGCATGCATGCTGTAAGCAAGACGGCGACTACACGTGTAGATGAAAACGTGGTAGACACTAGAAGATATACTTCGTATGTTCTTGTGCTGTGAATTCTATGCATATTGCTTTGCGATATCAGATGACATCCACCTCTCTTTCAGAATAATCTCTTGTGGTGGCTGTTGTCAGAAGGCAATTTGTCAGAAGGCACGAATTCCACTTTTCTACCAGTTAGCGGCTGAATGGTAGAATGTTCGTTAGCTCGTGACTAGAGTCGAGATAGATGATTTGGGTGTATGGTATTAGTCTCCCAGCAGGGAAGGGCAAGCGAGAGTGAGCCCATGATGCATCGTCATCACTGCATACAAGCTCAAAAGTTCAAGATCCAAATACCCAAGAATACGCCAACAACCCGAACCGACACGGAACCGTCAATGTTGAATAGCCAAATATGAACACCCTCCCGGCTCTTCACATGACTGTGACGAAACCAAGAGAACAGAACACAACTCCATGACCTTCAACCAACGTTGGTAGGGAGAGGAAACCCGTCCCAACGAGCAAAAGCCACTCACAAATCCCCCCCGAACAAAACTAGTGTAATCGCAAAAGAAATTACAGTAGCCGCGCCTTCAACATAAAAACTAAAGCTAAGAGTATATAAGCCAGAGATCGCGAGGAACCCCGTTCCCCCGGATAAAAGTTTCCTTTCACCCCCTACTCCCGCCATAG
>JBBMKB010080288.1:1069-12574 GCA_037833945.1 Alaria marginata
AGCGAAGTGAGCCGGTCCGCTGCAGAAGACCTATCTTTATATCTATAGCTAGCTACGAACATCACTCCATAACATTATAGCTCATTGGTACTTACCTGCGCCAAAGCATCAGCGAAGTGAGCCGGTCCGCTGCAGAAGACCTATCTTTATATCTATAGCTAGCTACGAACATCACTCCATAACATTAGCTCATTGGTACTTACCTGCGCCAAGGCATCGGAGGAGTGAGCCGGTCCGGTGCAGAAGACCGCGGCCGTTATGACGGTGTTTTTTCTCCGGTACTGCACGGTCGGCGCCATGTTTCCCCTGGAGTCGGCCTTCCACACGCACACCACACCCGTCTGCTGATACCCAAAAATCCAAAATCCAAAAGGGAGATTTAGTGGTTTAGTTGACTGACATCAACAATAATATGTATATATAAATAACAACAGTGTTAGTATTCATTACGTTTGCCTACAGGCAGAACACTTTTTTGCGTGCCTTGTCTCCCGTGACAAGCCGCGTGCCCGACGGGTTCCCAGGAAATGACGGTGATTGGCTGATCGTGCACCCCCTGCTTGGAACATTATAATCCTTCCCAATATACAAACTCCTTCATTATGCTACACAATATTGCACACCTCGGACAGATCACGACCTAGATCATCTAGATCATCTAGATCATCTAGATCATCTAGATCATCTACTGTAGATCATCTACAGTAGATCCTATAGCTGCCGTTATGAGATGTTGTGCAGGATCTGCGTATGTGGAGTACATATCCAACTCCGGAAACATTCGCTAGATCATGCAGATAGTACGGCTCCCACCCGGAAACATGAGCTAGACCATACAAATCTTCCCGAAATATCTAGGTTATCGAGTGGGGATAGATGATAGATGATTTGTCCAACGTATGCAGTATTGTAACTCGTGTTCACCCTGTAGTTCTTACAGACATACTTCAACAAAACAAATGCTACCCTTATCCTTGTACGCGGGTTGCCTTATCCCCTGCGACAAGCCTAGGGTCGGACGGGTTCCAGAGGATGACGTTGATTGGCTGCTTATGTGCATCCCCTGGTTGCAACATTGCAATACTCCCCAATATACGTGGAAACCCCTTCATTTTGCTACACAATAACGCATGTCGGCCTACAGAAAACAGCTTGCTTGCCTTGTCTCCGGTGACAAGCCGCGTGCCCGAAGGGTTCCAGAGGATGACGGTGATTGGCTGCCTGTGCACCCCCTGGTTGGAGCACGCACACGAAGAGGCGTTCTCTTGTAGGGTCTCCATTACGTTCCACGTAGAAACCTGTCCGTCCGCCCATCCTATCGCCAGCAGCTGCGACGGTTAAACACATTGTGCGGCAGGGGGAAGGAGAAGCGGGGGTTGATGCTCAATTATGAACAGAGTACCAGGGTTCAGGGCTAACGCTGACTTTGACTTACAGCGCACATCAAGATATTGTCCCCAGCGCCGGTCCTTCCATTTTGCGATGTTATGGTGTTATTATACTGATTTTAGTGTGTGTGTGTTTTCGTCCCATTTATTCTGGGCGCCAGATGTTTGAACGCACCAGCCGAGGGCACACAGGGGGAGGGCAAACACAGAAGATTTCTCTCCACCTTTCCTCCTGCGGTTCTTGCCTTCATTTTAATTGCGAGAGGGGTGCAGCTGTCCTTTTCCGTCGTCAACATTTTAAGTCGAATTTTGCTAACTCACGAATAAAGCATCGCTTTCCACGCTAATTGCGATTTTTTTACTCCCGACAGGTTCGAACTGCAACATAGCCTTCAGAAGGTTTACGAGGTTACCAACTGAGCCACTGGGGACGCCAGTATGGGTCGGTAGCATGCGGCTATGACCTACAGTAAACACCAGACAGTTTCCGGTACCCGGGTGCCCCGGAGAAAAAACAGGTTTCCTATATAGACCAACCATTCTGGAAACATATTTTTGGGCCCTCAGAACTGAGTTTTTAGGCCGTCCATACGTGATTTACTCGGCGGGACGGCCAAAAAACACATGTAAACTCGTCAGGATGATTCCCGCAGGTTTCCTAGAACTTTCTGACGCACTTTCCCGCTTCTCCAGATTCGTGTTTTGACAGTTCGTCGTTGTGAAGCATATTTTTCTCCGGGGCACCGGGGTACCGGAAACTGTTTGGACTTTTAGGGCGTAGCCGCATGCTACGGGCCCATACTAAGATCAGTACAATAGAACCATTTTGTTTCTGGGGCTCCTCGCTTGAGGACCTCTATACTATTAGTAAGTGATTTGGGGAAAACAAAAAGGGCTGCAGTATATTCCCGATGAACAATACCATGGCTTAGATTAAAAAAACGAAACATATGTGAAGTGAAAAAAAGAGCGAAATCGCGACGATTTTTGGGTTAAGGAGCCCCGTCGTTCAGAAAATATTTCAGCCAAAAAGTGCTATACTAATACCTAGTGTGTTGTAGCGCGCGTCCGTACTCGGTTAGGCACCCGGGTACCGGGTATATATACCCTCAGAGTCAAATATCCACCAAAGACACCCTTGAAACGTTCTATCGCGGTCGGAGTTCGAAGCGCTCACCCGCCGTCTTAGCGACCAGTCCATGACGCTGCTCACCCGCCTTCTTGGCGACCAGTCCATGACGCTAGTAGCCCTCTGCCCCAGGTCATACTCGTCTAGAAACCCCGGGGTTTCAAGAGTACAAGCCCTATTGAACACACCCTTGAAACGTTTCTACTATTTTTGATGTGAACTCCGCTATCAGGATATGGTTTCCGTTCGGCAATGTGCAGCATGCAATTCAACATCGCTCACCCAAAAAACGTACCTGAAGAAGAAAACTAAAGAAATAAGAAAAAACGAAGAAAAAGTTGAAACGTTCGTTAGCGAGTTCGAAGGTCGAAGCGCTTTGTTATTGTATTACCTAGGGAGGTCGGGAATTACCTGTGTCACTGGGAAATTGGGACGTTTTGGTATATCTAGGAAGGCGTTCGTGCCAAAAGATGAAACAAACCGTGGTGGGCACACCCAGGGGTAGTTCAGTCTCCAACGGCGCGTGATCTGAATAAAAGCTATTCTTCTTCTGTCTCTGAGCAACGAACACACGTGAGTAACCTCAACAACCCACGGGATGGATAGGCTGACCTGCAAGGAGGTGGTCTGTCCCCTCTACCCAATCTCGTCACGGCTTACCCTTCCTCTTGGCGACCAGTCCATGACGCTGGCCTTCTGCCTTTTGTCCCTTGCGATGCTAGCCGCGACCACCTCAGCCCCCTGGGCAAAACGTCAAGATGAGCAAGTGCAACAGCAACAAAAAGTACACCGTAAAGCGAAAATGAGCCGAAAGTGCAACGAAAAACCGTAAGTTGATGAGACAAGAGGGTAACAGGCAATTCATCCGCTCTTTTGACGTAGAATATACCCGCGACGGAAAAATATATGTACACCAATGCCGACTGCATATCGCGAAACCCGCAGACTCAGCAATAGACACATGCTGGCGTCCCCAGTGGCGCCGTTGGTAAAGCAATGTTGCGGGTTCGAATCTCTCTGGAGTAAAGCAATCGCAATTAGCGTGGAAAGCGATACTTTATTCGTGACTAAACAAAACTCGACTGTAAAATGTTGACGAGGAAAAGGGACGGCAGAACCCCTCTCGCGATAAAAATTAAGGCAAGAACCGCAGGAGGAAGGAAAGGCGGAGATAAACTTTTTTGTGTTTACCTTCCCCCTGTGTGACCCCGGCTGGTGCGTTCAAACATCTGGCGCCCAGAATAAATGGGACGAAAACACGCACACACATACCCCACCCAAAACCTCATTTTGAGTAAACAAAAAAGTGTAACCCGATTACCAAACCTATGGCCTAGGTTATAAAAACATATTCACATTGCAAAACAAGAATTACCTTCCGACGAGTTTGGGTTAAGGAGCCCCGTCATTCAGAAAACAGTTAGCCCAAAAGCGCTATACTAATAGTAGTATTAATAGTCTAGAGTAGCACGCGTCAATAGTGCGGTGGCTGTGTACAGTAGTACAGTAGTGATCCCTCTATAGTGCCGGTATGTGCCAGCCGGAACTACCGGCACTGTAGCGGTAACCGGCACTACTTACTTCCACTACTGGTTGTTCCCATGTGTGCCAATCGATTTCACAAGCACTATAGCGGGCAACCGGCACTACTGAACAGGCGCTATAGAGAGACCACTACTGTACCAGGTATGTGATGCGTCCCACTGGATAATGTCCCGTACCAGACTCTTGTTTTTCTCTCGTGCAATTTTGCCTGGTTTGCTGGCTTGTGCATGTTCTACTTCTCGGATCTATTAACAGCACGTTTGACACCGCATTGCCTAGTCCCCTTGTACTGCTGTTGTTACAGCACAGGCCACCCAATAAGAAACAGGAACGGCCCGGGCTACGATAGAAGTAGCGCTTTTTGGTCCTAACGTTTTCGTTATGGCGAGGCCCCTTAACCCAAATTTGTCGGAATTTCGCTCCTTTTTTTTTCCCAATGATTTTCGCTGAAAACCTTGGCCGTTGGACTGTTTGTTCGTTGGGTAGCACCTTTATTTTCCCCCAAACCAGTTCTTGGGAGAGAGATCTAAAACCTCCTCAAGTGAGGATCCTCAGGAAAAAAAAGGGTGTTATTATACTGATTAAAGTAGCATGCGTCGACTGCTGGCTCAGGCTGCTTTTTTTATAATAAGGTGCGTTCCACACCGACCTCCTCACAACGGCTCCCGAGTTTCTTGATTTCCTACGAATCCTAAGCCTGGCGTTCTTATGACTCTGTTCCTTATGTATTCTGACGGGGGACCGTAGTTAATACCACCTACGGTAAACACAAAAAAAACTATAGATATATTTATTTTTACTACCAATATTTGGTCCTGTTTACTATGGTCCCCCGTAAATAGATGTCCTGCACTGTAGTCTTGCTTTTCGTATCCAGTACGTTTCGCATTGCTTCGCGAATCTCCTTACGATTGTTCACACCAGGTACTCTGCAGGTGCGGTCTAATGCCTCTGTCGCGTAGCTTGTGACCGCAGAGCCGGTTTCCCTCTGATGCGGGGGAACCCATATAATATAACCATATATATATCGTGTTCCACAGCCGTCAGATTTGGTCCCCCTCAAAACGGGTTTTATAGTTTCCGCGCACAGATTGAATACGAGTAGTATCACCCTGTTGACCCTGGTACTAGCTAGCACTAAGAGGAGCCGCCGACCCATATGTTTCATGAGGACATACACACTCAGTAATACGCGCGATCGGAGTATCACACACAGCTTGCAAAGATGAGTTTCGACCAAGTTTTCGATCTCACAGCTGAAGTGTATTTTAATTTTTTATAATAACATAATACCACTCTGTCCGGAAATGTAAGGACCGTTTGATGATAAATTTAAATACAAAATGTTGCTTATATTTACGGACAGAGTGTTAGTAATCAGAGACGCGAGCTACGATAGAGGTAGCAGTTTGGGGCCGAAATATTTTCTGAGTGACGGGGCGCCTCTTAAACCCAAAACCGTACCGTATACAGGAAGAAGGTGTTTCTTGTTTTTGCAATATGATTGTTTTGGTATTCGTACCTAGGCCATGTTTTTTTTTTGTCGGGTTCCGCAGTTTCAGTTTTACTCAAAACCGGTTTTTGGGCGAGGCGTGTAGAGCTAGCTCCCCAAGTAATGACCCTCATCAGATGAAAACACGGTGCACCTCTACTGTACCAATGACACCTGCTACGGTAGAGGTGTACCATTAGTATTTGCCTTCTAAGGCAGTTTGCCTTCTGAGGCTCCTCACTTGAGGAGCTCTATACTAATAGTAAGTAAAAAAAACTGATTTTGAGTAAACTGAAAGTGCCACCTGATGAACAGACTCATGGTATAGGTATAAAAACATTAATATTGCAAAAAAGAAAAATGTCATTTCGACGAGTTTGGGTTAAGGAGCCCCGTCATTCAGAAAAAAAAACAGCCCAAAAGTGCTACCTCTATCGTAGCACGTGTCTAATACCTGGTATCAATATTAATAGTAGCATGTGTTTAAACCTAATATGGTTATCAACATTGATAGTAGCATGTGTTTACACCTAATATGGTTGTTTCATAGTTAAAATAGGGGAATAAAAAGTTTTTTGTGTTTACTGTTGTGGGTCCTGATAACTATGCCCCCCCGCAATGGGACGAAGAGCCGGCACGGACTCTATAAATAGATGTGCTGGAAGTCGATAGGTTCAGGAAAGAACGGTCATAGAGAGAGAGAGAGAGAGAGAGAGAGAGAGAGAGAGAGAGAGAGAGAGAGAGAGAGAGAGAGCGAGAAACGAGGAAAGAAAGAGAGAGAGAGAAGCCGTACTGTTCCTTAAAACCACAAAACCCCTCTCTTTCGAGAGCAGAGGACGAGGTAGCCTATTATGCTGGTATCACCTTGATATCCTAAGATGCCACGAGACCGGGGTTTGACCCCTTGACTGACCGCTCCCATACACTAAAAATGGCATATATAGGCCAAAAGAGACGTTGACGCGTCCAGAAAGAGCGGTCTCCTAATACCCATTTCAATACAGCAGTATGCAAGAAGTATAACGACATCTGCCGATGCGTGAAGGAAGAGCGGTCTCCTAATAATATCCATTTCAGCACAGCATGATGCAAGAAGTATAACGACATCCGCCGATGTCTAACTGAATACTTTTCAGCAGCAGCAGCAGCAGCAACGGCAACAACGGCAACAGCAGCGCCAGCAGCGCCAGCAGCACCAGCAGCACCACAGCACCAGCAGCGCCAGCGCCAGGAGCTGTAGCGGTACTGTATTATACTGTAAACGTAGACGAATCTAATGTAGGCGTGCACCGTTGGCGATCCACGTTCATGAATAGCAGCAGCAGCAGCAGCAGCGTGAGCGTACATGCATCTGCGTATTTGCATCTGTAAGTATCTTTGTCAAAATCCAACCTGCAGTATCTGTGAACTCTGTGAATGCCGAGTCGTCACGACGATAGCACCAAGCTACAATATTTTCCACTGGAACGACAACGTCAGGATACGGTAAGCACCTCAATACCAACATCCACGACAGGTTACCCCTCCCGAAACACAAACACGGCGCACCTCATCGCTGTTCGTTTGTGACCACAGAGCTTGTACGACCTCGTACGAACATGATGTCTCTCTATTTTATAGGATGCAGAATAGACACGGATACTGGAGCTGAGTGTGCTGGGTGTCGATGGGTATGGTCTATACCTCTGGGAGGGAGAATAGGCACGGACACTGACTGGGTGTGCTGGATGTCGACGGGTATACGTGTGTATCTCTAGGAAGAGTAGTCGGCACGGACAACGTGAAGGACGTGAATCTCAAACACACACACACACCTCATCCTGAAAGATGGCCACGCGGCCGCTATCCAGCGCGCAGGCGAGAAGATTTTCGCATTTGCACCAGGCCAGATCCGTCGCCACCGCCCTCTCCTCCTTGTCGCCTGCCTTGCACGGGTAATCGAAGAACAACGAGCTCATCGTCGCGACCTTCTATTTGTCCAACGGAGTTCCTGGACCCCCACCCTCCTCTCCTCTCCCCTCCCCTCCCCTCCTCTCTTCTCCCACGTATAGCGGCCAGCGTATGATATCACGCAGGTTTATTTCTCTTGGACTGAATGCACTGCTGTTATTGCTGTTCTGCTGTCAGTCTCCGTCGCATACAAGTACTACCGCGGGGGACAGTTCCGCGAGTACTTCTCTCGTCTGTCAAACTGCTTGGCAAGGTTTGCTTGTACGTGGTTCAGGTTGGATCTATCCTTTTACGGGTATGCTACGATAGATCGACGGCATATGGGAGTGAGCCCCTCGAAGCTGGAAAGGAGAATGAACCTGGCAAAGATTCACGGCTTGCAGCCCTGCACCCGCCTCTTTGTTCCGAGATCTTCGTCGAAAGAACGAAACGAAACCGTTAAAACAGAATGCCTCACAGAATTATGGAACTCCCCAAGTTTCAATTTTAGTTGTTTTCCACGCACAAACTGCGGCTGCAGCTAACGTTTGTTGTTGTGCCAAACAGCGATTGGAACTCAGCGAGGGCCCAGGGAGAGCACGTGCTGTAGCGGGGCTAGAGTGCGGTGAAGTTATTGTGACGGAATTGTGGCTGCTCTGGGCTCCAATTGACTGGTGAGCTGGGGACGTTAGGCAGCCATCATTGGTTACGGCTGGATGGATGACCGATTCGCGTTTGATGGTACGGTGGGAGTCTCTCTATAGTGCCGGTAGGGTAGTGCCTATTTACGGTATAATGCTGGTTAAACCTCTTTGGAACACGCTATACTACTACCAGTTCACTTACTTTTAGTAATAGTGCTGGTGTTCTGTACAGTGCCGGTACTGTTGGCTAGCACATACCGGCACTATAGAGCGATAGATACTCTGAGCGGGCCCTAAACCGACGCTTTCTGAAAGGCAACAGGCACGCTGCTAACAGCTCGCGGCCAGGGCTGTGTAGCCGGGCTACGTGCAGCAGAAACCCGCTAGATCTGATCAGCCTCATAGGCGTGACCACGAGCTGTCTTCCCTTGGTGGTCATTTCTTCTACGGGCAGTGGAGGGACCCTTTTCTAGAAGCGAAGTCTCTCGCAGCACACAACACGCTAATTTCTGATACGTAACGATTGAAACACTGAGAGCGACTGACGAACGCGCCCAGCAACACTCTCACTCCCTTGACAGGAGGTATGATACGTATATACCTGGTACCTGGTAGAGGTTTGGCATTCCTCACGACACGCCTATATCGGCAGCTCCAACGATTGTGCTCAAGAAACCACCGAACAATTGACCCTACTTGCTGCATTGCGTCACTTTACTACTGCTGCTGCTGTGTGCCGGCTCGAGCAGCATATTGTCTCGCCTGTCTCTCCTCGAACGTTTTGTTTTGTTTTTCCTCGAATTTTACGCACCGGCTCTCTCACATACCTGGTACCAATCTCTCAACCAATCTCTCATGATACTGAATAAGAAGGAGCACCACAAGAAACTCCAGGAAATAAGAAATCCAGCCACTATCCAATTTCATAATAGAGGGCCGGCACTACAGGGCAACGCCCCGAAGGTCAAGTTTGCAAGTTGACAGAGTTACAGCAGTGCTAAGAAACCGAGCACTATGATCAGAAACTCTGGCTTAGATTATTACAGTAAAATAAGAAATTTGGAAGCCGTTGTACTAAAATTAGTGTGGAACACGTCCTTTCTCTGATCTGAAATCTAGCTGGGGTGACTTTCCCGGTTTCTTAGTGTAAAGGGCCGGTACTCCGGAGGGTATCGCCCCGAAGGTCAAGATTACAGGTTTACGGAGTTACAGCAGTACTAAGAAACCGAGCTCATCGATAAGGAAATATCGCTTAGATTTACAGGAACATAAGGAATTCGGAAGCCGTTGTACTTAAATTAGTGTGGAACGCATCCGTTCTCTAAAAAGAAATCTAGCTGGGGTGACTTTCCCGGTTTCTTAGTGTAAAGGGCCGGTACTCCGGAGGGTATCGCTCCGAAGGTCAAGACTACAGGTCTACAGAGTTACAGCAGTGCTAAGAAACCGAGCACATCGATAAGAAAACATAGCTTAGACTTACAGGAAAATAAGAAATTCGGAAGCCGTTGTACTTAAATTAGTGCAGAGCACAACCTTTCTCTAATTAGAATTCTAGCTTGGGCCACTTTCCCGGTTTCTTATTTACATAGGGCCGGTGCTCCGTAGGGTAACGCTCCGAAGGTCAAGATTACAGGTTTACAGAGTTACAGCAGTACTAAGAAACCGAGCACATCGAAAAGAAAATATCGCTTGGATTTACAGGAAAATAAGAAACGCGGAAGCCGTTGTACTAAAAATAGTGTGGAACACGTCCTTTCTCCAGTTAGAAATCTAGCTGGGGTCACTATCCCGGTGTCTTAGTATATAGGGCCGTGCTCCGTGGGGTAACGCTCCGAAGGGCAAGATTACAGGCTTACAGAGTTACAGCAGTGCTAAGAAACCGAGCACTACGATACCTTACCTAAGTGTTAGGTACGGACCCCGATACCTTATCTAAGTGTTAGGTACGTTAGGTACGGACCACGATACCTTGCCTAAGTTTTAGGTACGATAGGTACGGACCTCAATACCTCACCCGGGTTTAGGTGTAGCCGTCGACGAAATACCCGGGTTTAGGTACCAGCTCAAATACCTTACCCGAAATGTAAATGTTACCAGGTACATAGTAGCGAGCATAATAGATCATATCAAGGATAATATCTTACGACTATTTAATAGTAATACCAGGTATTATACGAAGTACTGATGACATGGCGTCATCTGAGAGCAAGAAGTATAGAAATAGTAGTAGGCTCATCCAAAACAATGTACTTCGTATACCGGTATGTAGCGTTTTTTGGATGTACGTGAGATCAAACATACTACAGTAGCAGCGACTACTGGCAGGCCCAGTCAGTAGATAGCTGCTGCCAGTAGATTACTACTACCAGTACATACTGTTCTAGTGCCTAGCCAATTTGACGTGCCCGTACCCGCACTTAGGTACGGCCTCAAAAACCTTACCTAAAGCTTAAGTACGATAAGTACGCCGCTCAAATACTTACCCGGGTTTAGGTATACCCGTCGACGAAATACCTGGGTTTAGGTACGAGCCTGGGGATGACCTCAATACCTTACCTAAGTGTCAGGTACGTTAGGTGCGGACCCCGATACCTTATTTAAGTGTTTGGTACGTTAGGTACGGACCACGATACCTTACCTAAGTTTTAGGTACTATAGGTACGGACCTCAATATCTTACCCGGGTTCAGGTATAGCCATCGACGAAATACCCGGGTTTAGGTACGAGCCCGGGGACGACCTCAATACCTTACCTAAGTGTTAGGTGCGTTAGGTACGGCCGTCAATACCTTACTTAAGTTCTAGGTACGTTAGGGACGACCTCAAAAACTTACCCGGGTATAGGTATACCTTACCTAACACACCCTTGTAAATTGGTGCACGCAACTCGCCCTTCCGCCCGCTGTGGGGTTCTCGCCTGCAATGACCGCCCGTAAATGCAATTACGGCACGCAACTCGCCCTCCCGCCCGCGGGGGGGGTTCTCGCCCGCAATGACCGCACGCAACGGAATTACTGCACGCGACTGTTAATTGCCGCAACATCTAGCCAAATACAACAGTCTAATACTTCGTTTATGTAATATATACCTGGTACCAGGTAGTGGTGTTTTTTGTTGGTTTGTTAAGTGGTTGTTCCATTGGTCTTCGTAGTCTACTTTTGTGTTTTGATTGTTTCGTTGATCTTAACCTCTGGGTATTTATGCATTTATGAGCCCTGTTTTCTTTTCGTTTTTGTTGTTTTTTTGGCTGTTCCATTGGACTACGCCCCCCCCTCCGTGCGATAACGGGGAAAACCCGACGGTGTGCTCCGTCCCGGCATTGCAGGGATACGAGGGTCTATGTTCTTATGACTACGGCTATGCAAGAAATGAATTCACC
>JBBMKB010080299.1:0-12573 GCA_037833945.1 Alaria marginata
GGGGGTATCATAAGGTAAGGGGGCTCCGTTTATTTCTGGACGCTGTTTAAGCGCGAGGGGTGGCTATAAGGCTAAGGGGGGCTCCGTTGAATTATGGACGCAGTTTGGTACCAGGTATGTGCTTAAATATTGTATGAAATAGTGCGGTGACGAGTAGACTAGACGAAAGGAACCGAGGCTGCACTAAACGCAAAAACTACAATAGCTCGTTTTGAAGGGGGACAAAAAACGGCAGTCTATACTGGTAGGGACAAAGTAATGAATAAGTCATATCTGTGTTAAGGAAGGTGTGCGCATTCAAGTGAGTACACGCAGGGAAGGGGAGTGGTGGCACTCTGTGCATTGTGTCAGCTTTAGCGTTCCTATCATAGGATAAAAGAAGGAGAAAGCCAAGGGAACCCCCCCCCCCCCCCAAAAAAGGAAAACGTATCTATGTACCGTACGTAGCATCACACCTCGTCGCGGTCGAAGGCGATGCCCTTCCCGGCGGCCACGGTGAGCGTGACGCCCTCGGGTACAACGAAAAACATGTTGGTGGTCTGGATCGAGCCGTGGGACCGGATGAAGGTGTCGTCGTCGATGTGCACGATCTTTTGTTACCGTACCATGTTCATGAAGCGAGCGAAGACGGCGAGAGCACGCGTGGGGGATGGGGTGTAATATGGGTCGGTCGGAGGGGTAAGACTCTTCACTATTGATAGTGTTTGTTAAGGCCAGTATACTCGAATAGCAAGGCCAAAATATGCCTTAACGCGCCAGAAAGACCTGTTTTCTACGCGCGCGCGCCTCTGGTCGATCGAACACAGCACTATTAATAATACTACTACTACTACCATTGATACTACCTTACAGCGGCTGATGTACCGCCTGTTGCTAGCCCCAACATACAGTACAGTAAAGGACACCTACCTATGTTTTGCACGCAGAGCAAGAAGACAGGGAAGCTACTAATAGTCCACGGTGGATTGCTTAGTTTACCATTATTATTATTATTATTATTATTTTCGCCATCTGACAATGTACAGCGTGAGCTTCGGTGTCGGTCACTCACAAAGGTTGTCAGAAAGTATGGGTATAAGACGATACGTTCTGCACAAAATTTCAGTATGACGACTCCCGATAAGATAGAAAGTGCACTCAGGTGTTAAATGACTTGGAATTGGTGGGAAACCTTTTGGGAAACCATGAAAAAAAGTGTGAAACCACATCAATATGACATCAGATCAGATCAGATCAGATCAGATCACATCAGCTGAGCTCAGATCAAATCAGATCATATCATACCAGATCAGATCAGACAGGTCAGATCACACTAGATCCGATAAGATCAGACCAGATCATATGAGACCAGACCAGATAGGAACTGCGCTCACGTGTGTGGGGACAAACTGCAGGAACTAGTGGGGGATCTTTTGTGAAACCATGAAACAGAAGTGTAAAACCACAACATGATCAGATCAGATCAGGTCAGACCATGTTATATCAGGTCATATGGGTGCACTCACGAGTTTGGCGACAAATTACTTGGAACTAGTGGGGGATCTTTTGTGAAACGATGAAAAAAGTGTCAACCCACAACAACATGATCAGATCGGATCAGATCAGGCCCGATCCGATCCGATCAGATCAGATCAGATCATATTACTGTAGATCATATCACATCAGGTATAATCATATCATATCATAACACACAACAACATTATCAGACTGGATCAGATCAGGCCCGATCCGATCAGATCAGATCAGACCAGATCATATCAAATCATATCAGATCAGATCAGATAATGTCATACCTGGTACTACTGTAGATCAGAAAACATCAGATCGGATCAGATCGGATCAGATTAGATCAGATTATATCAGATCAGATCAGATGGGAAGTGCACTCACATGTTTGGGAGATCAGATCAGATCAGATCAGATCAGATCAGATTAGATCAGGCGAGATTAGGTCAGATCAGATGAGACAAGATTTGATCAGACCAGATAAGACCCTAACCGTATCAGATCAGATAGAAAGTACACTATTGTGTTGGGGGACAAAAAGTACTTGAAATTAGTGAGGGATCTTTTGTGGAACCATGAAAAAAAGTGTGAAATCACAATAACTTGATCAGATCCGATCAGATCCGATCTAATCAGATCTAATCAGATCTAATCAGATCAGATCAGATCAGATCAGATTACACCAGGCCAGATGCCAAGTGCACTAACGTGTTTGGGGACGAACTGCTACTTGTAATTAGTGTAGGATATTTAGTGAAAACACGACAAAACGTGTGAAACCACAACCCCCCACATATTCCATTTTTTTTGTGCCCAAACACGTGAGTGCGCTTCCCATCTGATATGATCGGATATGATCGGATCTGGTCTGGTCTGGTCTGGTCTGGTCTGGTCTGGTCCGATCTAATCTCATCAGACCTGATCTGATCTGATCCGATATGCTATGATCGGAGAATGATCAGATAAAATCCGATTAGATCCGATCAGATCAGATCAGATCGGATCAGGTCAGATCAGATCAGGTCAGACCACATGTCAGATGAGATTCTATCAGATCAGACCAGATCAGACTAGATCAGACCATATCAGATCAGATCATATTAGATGCGAAGTACACTCACGTGTTTGGAGACAAAGTATTCGGAATATGTGGGGGATACTTTTTGAAAATATGAAACAAAAGTATGATACCACAACAAAACGATCTGATCAGATCAGAGCAGTTCAAATCAGATCAGATCAGATCAGGCCAGATCAGATCAGATCAGATCAGACCAGATAAGACCAGATCAGATGGGAAGCGCGCTCAATCAAGTGTTTTGGAACAAACTAATTGGTAGTAGTGGGGAATGTTTCGTGAAACCATGAAGAAAAAGTGTGTCGACCACCACAACATGACACCAACAGATCAGATCAGAGCAGATCAGATCAGATCAGATCATATCAGATCAGATCAGATCAGATCAGATCAGATCAGATCACATCATATTAGATCAGATTATATCAGATTAGACCATATCAGATCAGGTGGGAAGTGCACTATTGTGTTTGGGGACAAACTACTTGGGGGGTTAGTGGGGGATTTGTTGCAAAACCATGAAAAATAGTGGTGAAACGACAACAACATGATCACACCATTTTTCAATCAGATCAGATCATATACATTCAGATAATGTTTTATCAGATTATATCAGATCCTATGAGAAGTGCCCTCAGGCGGTTGGGGACAAACTGCTTGAAATCAGTGGTGGATCTTTTTAGAAACCATGAAAAATCTGTGCGAACCGACAACGACCTGATCAGGTCAGATCAGACCGGATCAGGTCAGGTCAGATCAAACCAAATCAGACCAGATCAGACCAGACCAGATCAGCTGGGAAGTGCGCTCACGTGTGTAGGGAAGGTCTTTTGTGAACCATTAGACAAAAGTGTGCAACCACAACAACATGATCAGATCAGATCAGATCAGATCATATCAGATCAGATCAGACCAGATCACACCAGATCACACCAGATCAGGTCAGATGAAAGGTGCAATCGCGTGATTGGGGATATTTGTAGAGTTTTTTTTTGTGAAAACGCCATGAAAAAAAAGTGTGAAACCGCAACAACATGATCAGATATGATCAGATATGATCAGACCAGATCATCAGGCCAGATCAGATCAGATCAGACCAGCTAAGACAAAATAAGACCATATCCGATCAGATGCGAAGTACTCACTTGTTTGGGGACAAACTACTTGGAATTAGTAGGGGGTCTTTTCTGAAACCATGAAAAACGATGTAGAACCACAACAACATGATCAGATCAGATCATATCAGATCAGGTCATATCGTATCAGATCAGATCAGATCAGATCAGATCAAAGCAAATCAGACCAGATCAGAGCAGATCATACCAGGTTAGACCATATCAGATCAGATGGAAAGTGCCATCACCATGAAAAATAGTGAACCGACAACAACCTGATCAGATCAGATCAGATCAGACCAAATCAGACCGACCTAGGTCAGATCAGCTCAAATCAGCTCAGATCAGACCAGATCAAACTAGATCAGACCAGATCAGACCAGATCAGACCAAACCAGGTCAGATCAGGCGGGAAGCGCACTCAAACGTTGGTGGAAACACTACTTGGAAGTAGTGGGGGATCTTTTGTGCACCATTAAAACAAAAGTGTGAAACCACAACAACACCATCAGATCAGCTCAGATCAGATCATATCAGATCAGATCAGATCAGATCAGATCAGATCAGATCAGATCAGAGAGTCATCCTACGGTAGGGGTTGCACTTTTTAGAGTCAAACGTTCCTGACCGGTTGAGCTCCTGAAGTGAGGAACTACCGGTTGGTATAATCATTTTACGAGTGCATTTGTTTTAGCGCTAGCGGTTAGACGTGTTGATCGGGTTGCGCAAACGAAAATGTTGGAAGTTATGTTTCGGGTGAGATATTTAGCTCCTGATGTCAGGAGCTCAGGGACTTATTGCTGCACCCCTACCGTGGGATGCCTCCATATCAGATCAGATCAGATCATATCAGGATGAAGGCTACGATAGGGGGGTCCCTTTTAGGGACTATCTTTTCAGCGGCCCGGTGGCACCCGCGCTTACTCGAGCTTCGCGCGAGAGCAGCATTACTTATCTGATATCGTATTTCCGGCTTAGCTATTTGCACCGCCATGGAGGAAAAGTGTTGGTACGCCAAGGGCGCGCTATGATACACCAACAACACATTTTGACATGTTGTTTTTAGAGCCACTCGCGCAAGTGGCCTATCTCCGGTACTGTACGTGTAGTGAAAATGGGGGAACCCCCCTTACCGTAGCATTGGTCTCAGATCAGATCAGATCAGATCAGATCAGATCAGATCAGGTCAGATCAGACCAGATCAGATCAGGTCAGATCAGACCAGATCAGATAGGAAGTGCACTCACGTGTTTGGTGCAAACTACTTGGAATTCGTGGGGGATCTCTTGTGAAACCATAAAAACAAAGTATGAAACCACAACAACATGACTACGAGTAGATCAGATCAGATCATATTCAGATCAGGCCATATCAGATGAGACCAGATGAGACCAGATCAGATCCGATCACACCAGATCAGACCATACTAGGTCAGATCAGACCGGAGCAGATCAGATACTATTTTTGATGGGAAGTGCTCTCAAGGTTAGGGGAAAAACCACTTGGAGTTAGTGAGGGATGTTTTGTGAAACCGTGGACAATGTGTGAACCGACAACAACATGATCAGATCAGAGCAGATCAGATCAGATCACATCGAACCTTTTTTTATACTTTTTTCAATCGAAAATGGCTATTTGATAAGGTTTATAACGAAGATCAGATAAGATCAGATAGGAAGTGCACTCACGAGTTTGGGAACAAACTACTTGGAATTAATGAGGGATACTTTGTGAAACCATGAAACAAAAGTGTGAAACTACAACAACATCATCTGGTCCGATTACATCAGACCAGATCAGATCAGATCAGACCAGATCAGACGATATCAGGTCAGATGGAGAGTGCACTCACGTACTTGGAGACAAACTACCTGGTATTTGTGGGGGATCTTTTGTCTAACCACCATGCTAAAAAAAAAGGTGTGAAACCACAACATGATCAGATCAGATCAGATCAGATCAGATCAGATCAGATCAAATCAGATCAGATCAGATCAACTCAGATAATATTGGATCAGATTGACACTCAAGTACTTGGGGACAAACTACCTGGTATTTGCAGGGGATTTTTGTCAAACCACCCATGGTGGTTTGGCAAAAAAAAAGCGCGAAACCACAACATGATCAGATCAGAACAGATCAGATTAAACCAGATCAGATCAGATCAATTTAGATCATATTGGATCAGATTGAATCAGATCAGATCACACCAGATCAGATCAGATGGGGAGTGCATCCACGCGTTTGGGGACAAACTACTTGGAATTAGTGGGGGATCTTTTGTGCACCATTAAACAAATGTGTGAACCCACAACAACACGATCAGGTCAGATCATACCGGATCAGAACAGATCAGACCATGTTTGATTAGATCAGACCATATCAGATAATATCAAATCAGATGGGAAGTGCACTCACGCGTTTGGGAATAAACTACTTGGAATTACAGGCGGATATTTTGTGAAACCGTGAAACAAAAGATGTGAAATCGCAACGACATGATCAGAGATCAGGTCATATCAGATCAGATCAGACCAGATCAGATCAGATCAGATCAGATCAGATCAGATCAGATCAGATCAGATCAGATCAGATCAGATCAGACCAGATCAGACCAGATCAGATCCGGTCAGATCCGGTCAGATAAGATGAGATACGATGATATCACGTCAGATCATCTTAGATCAGATTATATAGATCTTCCGAGGGTAGATATCTCCCTGGTTCTCCGTGTAATCGTCACGATCTAGATCGTGGTTGCCGTTCGGGATCTGCATGACCCACGACTTTTACGCACGTGTTTGTCGGGTGGGATCTATGTGATGCGGCTCTTGCACAACGTATCATAGCGGCAAATATAGAGTATTACGCAGCTTGCAAAAGTATCGACTATTAACTTGATCGAACTCACAGCTGACGTATTTGAAATCTTTTTTATAAGATATACCTGGTAGGATATCTCTGGATGATCTACAGTAGATCGCGATCTGTCCGATACGAGAAACATTTGGCAAGGATGGACGACGTGCAACAAGCAAAAGCGTGGTATCATACCAAGTTACCGCTGTGGACGTAAATGTAAGGAACGTTTTATTTTCATGTAATAGCTCAAACGGTTCTTACATTTCGGGACAGAGTGGCATACGTATACACAGCAGTACTAGTACTGTGTAGTGCGCTGGCGCCGGTATGTGCCGGCCGGAAATACCGGCACTATAGCGGCAGCCGGCACTACTCCGGATACTGTCATTGATTGTTGTTCCCATCTGTGCCAAGCTATTTCACACGCACTATAGCGGGCAACCGGCACTACTCAACAGGCGCTAAAGAGGGACCACCAACAGGATACCCTTCCTTCCACTCTAACAGGGCAGCTACTTTAGCCGCGTTTTGGGAGGCAGAGATAGCCACCAAAAACAATAATATTTTTAGGGCTATATCCTGGTAGCTCTAACCAGGAGAAGGATTCCTGGCTTCGGCAGCAGCCAGGAACCTGGATTCGACCAGGATTTTGGTCACACCGAAGCCGACCTCCCCCGGCTGGTGAGGGCGCCCCGTTGGAGGCGCCCTGCCGGAGACAAGTTTTTAAGCGATTTGGCTTCACTAGAGCTAAACAACATGCCGATTTTGGGCCGTAGCTCAAAGGCATTGCTTGGGTCAACTCTCACATCGTCGCGAGTTTGTGATGGTTTGTGCTCGGTTGGGCCAGAAACGCGTCGAAAAACACACCCTTGCCGCCTCGCTACCGCCTGTAGAAGCGTTAACAACGCAGATAATGGCGAAAACAACAGCATTCCTGGCACAACCCAGCACAAAACACCAAACACCCTGCGAGTATATAGAAGCTGGGAGAGTTAAAAGCAAATTATGTTCCCGGAGAATCCTTGCTCTTGGACTTAGGGTGTATCCCAACCCGGATTTGAGACGTGGGACAAAGCACGCGACAGATGTTAAGAACCGGACAATTTAGAATTTCAGGCTCATGTTTTGGAAAAAAAATAAGAACAGGGCCTTCTTTGTACTAAAAATAGTGTATGACACACCCTGCCTTACATGATAATTCCAGCCTGGCCAGAAATAAGAGATTCTTAACTGGTGTCGCGTATTGTATGCGACCGGAGCCACCGAAAACATTCCTGGCGAGCGTATATAGCTGGAGCAACGATTTTGATTTTTTTACAGCTTGAAGAGACGAACCCCGCCGGCGGATCCACGCCGAGTACGCCGGCTACAAGAATAATGCAATTCAGTCGGCTATTGCTGCGACGGCACCCCTTCATTATTACTATCTCATTACTATCTCATTACTATATCATTACTGTCTCATTGCTATCTCATTTCTATCTATCTCATTACTATCTCATTACTATCTCATTACTATCTTGCTGCGCTCCCTTTGATACTCATGTGTTCGTCGACTATTACTATTACTATTTGAATCGTCAAACCGCCGAAGATC
Source organism: Alaria marginata (assembly GCA_037833945.1). Classification (NCBI taxonomy): domain Eukaryota; class Phaeophyceae; order Laminariales; family Alariaceae; genus Alaria; species Alaria marginata. Next base: position 8,159 of record JBBMKB010080299.1, read on the forward strand.
TGGGTCTGCCTTCAGTTTGGTATCTTTGTCATTTTTGTGACACAGTATCATACCACGAAAACGAAAATGAAAAAAAGCAGTTTCCTGAAAAAAATATGAATGATATCGCGAAATGAACACCACTTGTTGTACAGTAGTGCAGTTCGTAGTAGATCCTAATTTTCCGTTGTGAGATGTTGTGCGGGAAAGAGCCGTATCTTGTATCATATCTTAAAGATCTCAACGGGCAAAAGAGCCTTGTCATACAGATCCCGCTCGGCAAACCTTTGTCTAGATCGTGCACGTGGTCGTCCCGGTGTGGTGTTACTATAGTGGTTACCCTCGAAGACTACTATTAGCAAATAAGGTCGAGATCATGGGTGCGATTCCTGCCATGTGGTTCTTTATGTTGAGCCTAAAATCGACAGCGGATAGCGCCTATTAATAGCGTGTGTAAGAAAAAAATCGACGCGGGTCGACAAGGGAAGAAGAATGCTGAATTATTCTCGCGATAAAAGTTTAGGCACCTACCGTCGTAGTGGGGAGGGGAGAGAAGAGCCTTCTTTGAGACCTCGGATCTGGGTTACGACTATTAATAGGGAGGGAGAAGGAGAAAGACAAGTGTGAAGATATTACCAGGGTAAATGGGATGAGCAAAACATCAAATAAAAATGGTTTAGACTAAATATATATGTCAGGGATCTACACTACCTGCCCCGAAATATCTATACCAGGTACTACAGTATATATCATGAAATGGGGATCTGATCTGTGCGATGTGTGCGTTGTTGCAGTTCGGTTATCCGAGGCACAGTAGTAGTGGTCGCGCTATAATGCCGGTTTAACAATGCCGCTGCCCTATTATAATGCCGCTAAAACCGCTTGGCACGGCCGCAACCCGCTATAAAGCCGAACCGGCATTATACGGTACGCGCCCTGTATAATGCCGGTTCCGCAACTTGGGTGCCCCTCAATAATGCGGGTTCATTGCTAAGGGGTGATTTACCTATCTATCAAATATCATGCTGCGTCCGCGTCGTAAAGCTCCTTGCACTACTGCTGCTGTTATTACACACATTGGACAGACCGCGATCGAAATCATACTCATCTATCTGCATTTGAAGTACTGTAGATCCTAATTTGCCGTTGTGAGATTTTGGGCGAGAAAGAGCCATATCTTGTATCATATCTTACAGGTCCCACCGGCCAAAAGAACCTTGTAATACGCACAGATCCCGCCCGGAAAACACTGTCTAGATCGTTGCAGATGGGTATATATCAGGGATCTACAGAACCTGCCCCGAAATATCTATACTGTAGATCATGCAATGGGGAGCTGATCTGTGCGATCTGTATGTTGTTGCAGTTCACTTATCAGAGGCACAGTAGTGGTCCCGCTATAATGCCGGTTTACCAATGCCGCTGCCCTATATAATGCCGTTAAAACCGCTTGGCACGGCCGCAACCCGATATAGTGCCGAACCAGCATTATACGGGACGGGCCCTGTAAAATGCCTCAACTTGGGTGCCCTTCAATAATGCCGGTTCATCGCAAAGGCTATCAAATATCATGCTGCGTCCGCGTCGTAGAGCTCCTTGCGCTGTTACACACATGGGCTAGACCGCGATCCAAATCATACTCATCTATCATCTACAGAAGAAGAAGTACGGTAGATCCTAATTTATTTGCCGTTGTGAGATATGTTGTGCGAGAAAGAGCCGTATATCTTGTATAATATCTTACAGATCCCACCGGGAAAAAGAGCCTAATTGTTCTCATGCATACATACGCACAGATCCCGCCCGGCAAACATTGTCCAGATCGTGCAGATGGTTATATATCAGGGATATACAGTAGTAGTAGTAGTACCTGCCCCGAAATATCTACTATCATACTGTGTAGATCATGAAAGGGGGATCTAATCTGTGTCCGAGATGTGTGCGTTGTTGCAGTTCGGTTATAATGCCAGAAGTGGCCGCCAAACCATCATTTTTTGGTGGTCGGTTTTCCCTCACTCTGTCTTCTGGTGGATGAAGCCCCAGCAGGACAAAATCGCTCTGTTTTTTCGCAGCTGGCGAAGACATATTGTAAAACGGACTGCTGGCTTTTGTGTATGATATGATATGATATGATATGATATGATGTTCTACTTTTCGTATATATCTAGTATATACGTTTGAGATTTTTTGCATTGCCTCGTCTTCTGCTTTATTTACTGCATATATATCCATTAGCGATGCATGATTAGCTTTTTGTCTCACAATTTTTGTCACCACAAGTAGTCTCTCTCTACTCGTACTTCGTAGGATTGAAAAACAGTCGTACGTACACTGGATATATATATACTCGTATGCTCGATGTGGCTGGATGTGGACGGGTATATAATGTAGAAAGAAGCCTTAGGGACTTCAGAAGGAAAACAGACCGTTTGCACAGACCTGGCCGCTGGCGCGCAAGAGACACGTCCGAACTGTATGTTCGAACTGCAATTCATCACAAAATGGAAGGATCTGCGCGACAAGCGTGCGCGTGTAGGATGGCATGGCGGTACTCGTATACTTCGTGCTAAAGTAGTACTACTTATGCACGCTCTTTTTACCGTAGGCGCTTGATACTATCACCGCAATCATCGGATGTAAAGAACACACCCACCCACACCAACGACGTGCACATACATGGATACCGGGGAGGGAGAAGGGACTACGCCAGTGACCACGGCTTCACCATAGAAGAAGAAGAAAAAGGCACAGCATCATGGATCCAACCACCCAACAAAGACAAACCACACATACATCTCACCGTCGGGGTCGCGCAGACGATAGGCCCGATGAACGAGACCATGCCGCCGATTTCCACCTCGTTGTAGCCAAAGTCGCAGTCGGTCACCGTGTTTGAGAACTTGTTCCAGAACTTGCTGCTGCTGCTGTCGGCGTTGCTGATGCCGGTGGTGCCGGTGGTGGCGGTGGCGGTGGCGGTGGCGGTGGCGGCGGTGGCGGTGGCGGTGGTGGTGGTGGTGGTGGTGGTGCTGCTGCTGGTGTCATCATGCTGAGCGTCTCCGCGCACACCCATGAGCAGGACTGCAGCTGCTGCTGCTGCTCCCAGAAGGAAATCCTTCATGGTTCTTGGTGTGGATGAATAGCGAAGAGAGCTACTACTACTGTAGGACGATGTCGGGTGGTAGTAGCTGGTGTAGGATCTTGTTATTATTGCCGCCGTCGTCGTAGATGGCAGATAGAGCGAATAGCAAGGGGGGCGGGGAGGGGGGGTGGGGGTACCTGTGCGCGAGCTCGGGTCGGGTCGGACCGGGGCGGAGCGGGCAGGGAGTGAGTGCGGGAGGTGGGAGAAAGATCGAGCACATACATGCAATCCAAACCCCGATGGATCCTATAACATTGGCAGACATCAAAACTCAAAAGAAAAAACGGTTTCATACGTAAAACTGTTGCGTCATTTCTGTACGAGTAGTATGTTTGTACCAGATACAGTATACGATCTTTTATAAAATTATTTCAAATACGTCGATCTTGTGGAACACTGGGAGCAAATATATAGCGACCGTTGAAGTATTAATATGATCATCAAACGGTGCTCATATTTAAATCTGCGTTTCCGCCCTGAGTGATATGTCTTACGTACCGATACATTATTGTTTGTTACACTACTACTGTAGTCGTACATATATATAGTGGTCCCTCTGTAGTGCCGGTTGCCTGCTAAGCGACTGCCAAATCGCTTGGCTCAGATGGGAACAACCAGTAATGGCTATATAGTACGAGTGTATAGTGCCGGTTGCCGCTATAGTGCCGGTATTTCCGGCTGGCACGTATCGGCATTCGTTATAGAGGGACCTCTACCATTATTTTACGGAGATCCATTCGTTGTGTTAGTAGGATGAAAACCAAGCAAGGAGGGGAGCGTGGGGGGGGGGGGAGACACGCGTCGTCCCCGTTTTTTTGTGTTTACCTTTTTATTCGATAATATGTTGTTTCCTGGTCTATGCATACACTGTCACGCTGTACAGCGCCGGACACGAACACTGTCGTCGTCAACTCTAGGAGTAGGAGCAAAGATGTCAGAAGACGGCACTTTCACCCCTTGACCGACGGCAATTTTCCAATAATTTACCGTGACTGACGTCTCATTACTAGGTTTTAGTGTGGAATGTTAAGGAGTTGCTCCGAACTCTCGTACTGGAGCTGCAGACTCGATCAATGATGATGATCCTCCTTGAGGATAAAGGACGCGGGCCAATCTATAATCGTAGCTTCGCAGTACAGGACTCTTGAACACCGAAGTTATGAGACGAGATTCTCTTTGTATTATTGAGCAGGGCTTGTTTGAAAGCCAGGAGAAATGGATAGTGGGAGGAGGGGGGGGTGGGGTGGCCTCTGGCCATCCCAAAGCTACCGGCTATGGCAGCTCTCGTACCGGCAAG
>JBBMKB010080310.1:0-10424 GCA_037833945.1 Alaria marginata
TTGTGAGAGGATCGCAATTCCGTCGTTTTACTTCGAGTGTGTGTACTCTCGTGTATGGATGATAAAAGGTGAGAAACATCCATTATATATATGCCGTCTAATGAAGTACATATTATACACGCGCACATCTCCGCAGTTCTATATGATGAAAGAGCCGAAAATATTTGGGAAATATTACGTCAGGTGTCAAGCGCCTCGTACAGTGCAGTGTCATGAACTCGGCTGTACTTAGCAGGTAGGGTTGGGATATGAGGCACACTCTGCAGCTAATCGTATTTTTCTTTTATTAGCTTTTACCGAGTTGTGTATGTACTCTCCTGCTATGAATAGACGTGAGGGACGCTTTTCGAGAAAAAATGAAAATTATCCCCTATCCCCGGCTGGAGGGAAGGCCTCATCAAGAGCAGTCTGCGACTTCAGAGAGTCGATTCAGCAGACCTTTGCTTTTTCTTCAAACGAATAAATGACTAGGAGGACGAGTTGAGACCGACCATTCGGTGTAGGATGCCGCTCTTGTTTGACTCCGTTGCGTTAACATCTCTGCTTGGATTTCGTTGTTTTGTGCATGTAACGGCAGAGCCACGGAGGGCCTACACCCCCCCCGCCGGAACCGCACCAGTGGTCCAACTTTATCGGCGGCACTCTCAACAGCGTCAGTCGGGAACACAAGCCGCACTACATGTTCCGTACGACTCCGTACATCGACATTGAGATCCTGCACAAGCACAACCAGCAAGACCAGACCTTGGACTGGCGAGTGGAATTATGATGTTAAGAGCATTGTGATGTAATGGCAGACAGCCCTGCACTGTCGCTAACATATTCTTCATTGTGTCACTTAGTTTATAGCAGGGCGTCACGTTGTGACATCGCCTTCCTTCCTTCCTTCCTTCCTTCCTTCCTTGGTTGTTGGCTTTTGGTTACCCTGATACCCGGTATAATATTGTGATTGAGATTGAAATGGATTTTTGCTTTTGTTTGGTTGACTGTTTGTTGCTGTGTTTATGTATCTTTTGTGTTGGTGTCGCTCTTGCTTACGATACGGCAGGGAAGCGAGGTGGGCTGTGAAGGTCAACATGCCACCCAAGAGGAGGAACAGCTCATATTTTGATATTTATTTTTTTATCGAATTTGTTGACATTGAGCTTGAGATTGAGATTGAGATTGAGATTGATTTTTGTGTATTTCTGGTTGATTTCCTGGTTGTGTTTGTATTGATAACTTGTCCTTTTGTCGTTCTGTCTTGACGACAGGGAAGCGAGGTCGGCTGTGGAGGTCAAGATGCCACTGAAGAAGAGGAACAGCTCATAATTTTTGTGTTTGTATTGATGTTGATATCGAATTGATTGATATTGAGATTGTCCTTTTGTCGTTCTGGCTTCTGATGTGGCAGGGAAGCGAGGAGGGCTGTGAAGGTGAAGATGCCGCTGAAGAGGAGGAACAGCTCGTCTAGCGTAGAACTGTGCCTCGCCATGGACGATCTCGACGTGCAGGTATATGCATTACCGTACGGCGCAATACAAACGCACCATAGCATACAATACCGTTCAGAGCAGGACACAACAGTACAGCAGTAGCACAACATCCACATATAATACCGTACAGAGCAGTACACAACAGTTGAGTGCAAGACAGACTAGGGTGAATAATGGCAAATATAAATGCACACCAGGTAAAATGTGATGACGTTTTTGTTGCGGGCAATCCGATAATATACCCTCAGTCAATTGACTTTACGTCGACGGCTGATGTTATACCTTTCCCTTAAGTATAGGACAGGGCAGTAAGACACACGACACAGATGCGGAGGTGTGGTGTTTTACAATAGTGCTGCAAACAGTATCCTACCCTGGTTGCAAGTGGTTCGTTCCCAAACCGTTAGTGCAAAACTACAGGGGTTAAACTTATGTTTTCCTGTCTGCCGCAGGGTTAAAAAACAAATAGAGCTGAGTGTGTAGGGAAACGTGAAATCCCTGAGCGGTTATACGAAGTGCTGAAGTTAGTGCGGAACATGCCCTCAGGTACGAAGTCTACCGTGGACCAGTATCCCAGTTTCTACCTATGATATAGGGGGGCGATACTGTATTGAGGTACTGATTTACTGGTGTGTTGCTGTATCGTGGCAGGGGATGATCAAGGCGACTTGCTTGGTGCTGCACCACCACATCTGTGAAGGCTGCGCGATGTCTTGGCCCATCGACCCTTTGTTCAACATCTTCAACGACCCTGCCGGGATGGAGGCCGCCAACAAGACCCCTGCTAATGGAATGGGCGTGAGGGAAATGGGAGGAAGGATTCGTGTGGCGCAGGAAGGCGTGTGGGGGGGGAGACGGCACCAGGAGCGTCCGCCGCCATCGCATGCAGAGGTAAGGAGGCGTTGCCGTTTGGGGGACAGTTTTTGTGGTGGTGGTGGTGGAGATGGTGTTGGTGATAGTGTTGGTGATTGTGTTGGTGGTGTTAGTGTTGGTGTTGATGTCAGTGGTGGTGTTGATGTTGGTCTTGGTAGTGTGGTGGTGTTAGTGTTGATGTTGGTGGTGGTGTTGGTGGTGGTGGTGGAAGTGGAGGTGGTGGTGGTGATTAGTGGTGGTGTGATGGTGGTGTGATGGTGTTGGTGTTGGTATTAATGGTGTTTGGTGGTGGGGGTGGTGGTGTGGAGTTGGTGTTGGTGTTGGTGTTAGTGTCGGTGTTGGTGTTGTTTGTTGTAGTGTGATATTATTGGTGTTGGTGGTATGGTGCTGTTGGTGTTGGTTGTTCTTCTTGTTGTTGCCGGTGGTGGTGGTGGTTGTGGTGGCGGAGGCGGTGTTGTTGCTGTTGTTATTAGTGTTGTTGTTGGTGATAGTGTGGGTGTTAGTGTTGGTGTTGGTGTTGGTGTTGGTGTTGGTGACGGTGTTGGTGTTGTTTGTTGTAGTGTGATATTATTGGTGTTGGTGGTGTGGTGTTGTTGGTGTTGGTTGTTCTTTTAGTTGTTGCCGGTGGTGGTGGTGGTTGTGGTGGCGGAGGCGGTGTTGTTGCTGTTGTTGTTAGTGTTGTTGTTGGTGTTGGTGTTAGTGTTAGTGTTAGTGTTGGTGTTGGTTGTTGGTGCTGGCGTTGGTGTTGGTGTCGTTGGCGTTGGTGTTGATGGTGGCGTTAGTGGCGGTGTTGGTGTTGGTGATTTTGGTTGTGTTGTTTCGATGTTGGTTGCGTTGGTGGTATGTTGGTGGAGTTGTTGTTTTTGGTGTTGTTGGTGGTGAAGGTGTGGATGTTGGTGTTGTTCTTGTTGTTCTTGTTGGTGTTGATAGGTTGCGAAAGTTGCACCGTCGGAGGGAGTTGCAGTTATTAATAGGACGGAACTGCAGCCTTACCTGGGTGTGTGTGATGTATGATAGGAGGGTTTGGTTCCCGACTGATCTTGGTTCCTGAACTGGCCGTTCCAAACGCGTCGCCATCCCGGTTGCCCTGGATGCCGTATTGCGGGCATGCCTTCGCTTCCGAAGCTGAACTGTCTGAAGGAAATGCAGTTGGGAAGGAACTAATAGTTTTATATTATTTATAGGAAAATTGAGCTTCGAAAATGTGATTCAAAGGATAATGTGATTCAAAGGAAGGGCAATTCTATGATATTGGTGGGAATAATACTATTGAGTTAGGGGCACAGGAGTAACTCGGTGCGCCTTACAGAGGTATTTGCTCGTACTTGTTGATTTTTTGGGCGCCCCCCCCCCACCGTATCACTGCCCCTAATGACATACCTGGTTTTTATTTCGCTACCTTAAACGTCTCGGATGTCTTGGATACCTTGGGTGTCTTCGGTCGGGCAAGGTGCTGGAGTTTTACTCGTACGTGTTCAGGACTGCCCAGCTTGAGAAGGACTGCGTGATCATGAGCTTGGTGTACATCGAGAGAGTGCTCACGGAGACAGCCGGCAAGCTACGAATTTGCCGACAAAACTGGAGGTGAGCGTATGGTAAACTATTAATATTCAGGTTTACAACTTGAATGGCATTCTTGCATCACATTTATGGCATAGCAAAGGAAAACAAAGAGAGCGTGCGTAAACGATTCGGTAATTTGTAGTAGACGAGTACCCGCCATCAACTGTCACTCTGGACGAAAACGTAAGGACCTAGCCCCTAGCTAACCCTGCCTTCCCCCCTCCTTCCCTCCCCTTTGCTGCCCTCTCCCCTAGGTCTGTGATCCTCTGCGGCTTGATCCTTGCCTCTAAGATCTGGGACGACTTGTCCATGTGAGTCTTAGTCTCGTTTACTCTTTCATACGAAGTACCTGGTAGTATTTTAAGGTAGTCTATGGGTTTCTCGGCCAGTCTACAAACAAATGAGCTGTTGTAAGTAGTCTGTGAAGTTACTATCAATGTCAAAATTTGCACCCGTGAGTGTAGTCTGCAGTAGCCCGTTGAAGTAACCTACTGTAGTCTGCAGAGTGTAGAGTGCACTGTAGCCTACAGTAGGCTGCAACAGCAGTAGCACAGCAGTAGTTTGTCGGCGAAGGTGTGTGGTGGCTTGCCTATCCCATGACTGTTAGGGTAAGGTATTATAACTGCGTTACTACCGCTACGCTACCGTAAAATACCGCTGTTACATTATGTAACAGACGAATGTGTCTTGTGTTATTCTTGTTCTATTGCTGAGTGCTGCTTGTGCATAAACCAGAGTTTCGGATCAATTCGTCGGATTCCACCATCCTCTTATCAGAGATGGCCTTTTTTGTTCCTGTGTTATTGCTGTGTACTACTCGTGCTGAAGGTGGAATTGCGACTTCAGCAAGGTAGGGCGGTGCCCTTTGAGGCGAATCAACGAGCTAGAGGTGGCGGTGCTTCAGGTACTGCAGTACAACGTTCGCGTGGCTTCCTCCCTCTTCGCCAGGTGACTTTTTCTTCTCAATCCTATTTAGCGTGTCCGTACGAGCTACGTACGTACTACTGGTGTGTATTTTCATTCATGTGTCGTACAAGTGCGTGCGGTGGAAAATGTTATCTCCGTGCATGATATATATGTGTGTGTTTTTTCATTAATGTGACGTAAAATGATGTGCGGTGGAAATTTTAAACTCCGTACATAATAAAAAAGAAGCACCTTGGATGTGAGATCGAAGATTTCGTCGAACCGCCGATATGGCAAGCTGTGTGGGGTACTTGGATCGCGCTTGATAAGGGTTGTAAATACCACCATGAAGGATGTAAGTCGGTGACCCCCCCTGATACCACGGTCGAAATTTATCACAGCCTTGCGGTAGTATTCTTTGACTTTTTTTACGCCTTGTTGGATTTTTCCATTTAAAATTTTATTTGGTTTGACTAGACTGTTACGGTTTTGAAATAGCTGCCCTCCTCCTCCCTACCCTCGGTGGCAACTGTCTTTTGGTATGTTCCATAGTGGTGAGCAGAAAAATCAACATGGGCACGAAAAATCAGGGCGGTTCACACGGGTCGGGTCACTTTTCACGGGTCGGTCCGGATAGGGTTGTGTGACCCGACCCGTCCCGCGAAACTTTTGGGCTGCCGACATCTGACCCGACCCGTGAGATTTTGAAAATCTGTTGACCCGACCCGCAGGCCGGGTCAACAGCCTTGACGGGACCTTTTTTTAAGACACCCCTCCCTCTCAACAGTTTTTCTCCCCTTGTTAGCATATGTTTGATGCCGTGACCCGCGTTCACATCGATTGAAAGTATCACTCTAAATCCCTTACCGCGCACCCACCCCCCCCCTCGCCAGCTACTACTTCCGATTGCGACACTGGTGCATAATTCTTGGTGTGGAAACCCCGGGGTTGTATGAGGCTTCCCCCCCCCGACGACGGAGCGAGTCCCTGAAGGCGACGGAGGCTATGGCCATAGCAGAAGCTTCGGCAGCAGCTGCCGCGTCTGCTAGAGCAGGCGATAAGGCGGCTATCAAACTTAAGGAGGAGGCGGCAGCGGCTGCTTTGGCGGCGGCATCCGAAGGAGGCCTGGGTGGGGAGGGAGAGGGGGGCGGGAAGGGGGGAAAGGAGAAGGATAATCTGCTGCAGATTGGAGGGGCTGCGAGGTGAGGACTGTGGATTTTTTGTGCGTGTCGTTTTTTTTGTGTTGTGGACGGTGGTGGTGGTGGTGGCGGCGCTGCTGCTGCTGCTACTTGCTGCCGCTGCTGCAACTGCTGCTGCTGTTGGTGCTTGCTGCTCCTGCTGCTATTGTTGTTGCTGCTGCTGCTGCTTTCCGCTGCTGCTGCTGCTGCTTCTTCTTATGGACGGAGGAAGAGAAGGGTGTGGTAGATAGCATCGCCCACCGCTACGTCTTGTGGCGTCGAGTGTTGCCCTCGGCAGGAACACAAATCGAGATTGTTTTGGGACAGACTGTCGCGTCCGTATTCTCTCCCTTGTGCCGGTTCTTCCAGTTCGCTTTAGGTTTCATGTGTAATCGTGTCAAGATCTCGAGGGCGGTTACGTTTTAACATTATTTCAACGGCAAGTGTCGCATGCGTGCGTTGACCTCTCAACTCATCCGAAACCCAACTGAAATGGTTGTTTTAACGGCAAGTATCGCATTTGTGCGCTGCGGCCAACGGCTCTCCACTTAACTGAAATTCAATCGAAATGTGTAAAAGCAGGGCGAGCCACGAGAGGCGGGCGAGAGGCGTCCCCGGTGTATCCCACCGGCTGGATGGCGGGGTGTACAGGAGCTGCTACAGCAGGTGACCGATTGTCATTGCGTGTATAGTCTACAGCTATTTTTTTTTCGCGAGAACTCTCTTTTTTCCGTTTTTTTGTGGGTTAGGGCTGTCAGTTCCGTCTCGGCCAGTCGGCGCTATGGGCTTTGACGCACTCCACGCATGGTCGTCTCGGTACTATAGTAGTTCAATAGACGGCTTCGTTTTTTGTAGTACGTGCAGACGTCTTTTGTGGGTACAGTAGTAGGTTTTTACCTAGAGCAGTAGGCGTCTTTGTAGTACCGTAGGTGTCTTTGTAGCACAGTAGACGTGTTGGTGGTACAGTAGACGTGTTGGTGGTACAGTAGACGTGTTGTTCGTACAGTAGACGTGTTGGTAGCACAGTAGACGTGTTGGTAGTACAGTAGAATGATAGGTGCTGCCGTCGACCTTCTTGTGTTTTGTTGGGGTGCTGGAGATGTTCTGCTCACCCAGCCGGCCCTACCAGTAACAATCGTACTCGTCGTCGGCATCGTCGTCGTTGCCGGGTTTTGTTTTCGCTCAGGCGTATGTAATTAAGAAAAAAAGTATGACTCCGAGCTATCCTTACGTTTGTGTCATCTTCGATCGTTCGTCTTTTCATCTTTTGATGTTTTGGTGTTGGTTGCCTGTGCCTGCGCCTTTGTCTGTACCTTTGCTTGCGGCGCGGGCTGAGCTTGTTCCCCCTTACGCTTCTGTCGTTTCCTATATTTTCGCAGTTTTCATTTTTTTTTCTGGTTCGCTTTCTGTGCCTGTTCCTTTGGCTGTTCTTGTGCTTGTGCTTGTTATATTAGGTTCGTACGTTTCTGTCATCTTCCCTGTTTCGCCTGTTCGTATTTTAATGTTTTGGCCTGGTTGCCTCCCCGTGGCTGTGGCTGTGCTTGTCCTTGTGCTTGCGGTTGTGATTGGTGGCAGGTTACCCCCGTGCCTGGAGGAGCTTGTGGACATGCAACAGACGGACGCGGGGGGGCGGCTAGTGCTCCCCCGGGAACATCAGCAGCACGAGCGACGCAAGAGCATCGGCAACTGCATATTGTGAGGAATCTTTGCAAGGGGGTGGAACAGAAGTCGGCGCTTTTTGCTCTTGGCGTGTTGTATCGAACCAGCAAAGAATACCGGTATTGTGCGTGTTTGATGGAAATATATGGCACGGCGGGCTTTGTGTTTTGTTTTGTGTGTGCGGTGCGGTGCGGTGCCCGCTGGTTTTGAGCGCCATGGGAGGCTTGTTTGTTGCCGGTGGGGGGCTGCGAGACCCCCCCCCCCGTACTATTGTTTCTACTTTCTATTTCGCATACTGTTGATACTACTACTACTACTACTACTGATACTAATAACGCACTCTGTACCGTAGAAAAAGGGACGTTTTATATTGAAGGGAATTATGCGACTGCATATTGTCGGAAGGCTCATTAAATATTTCATATTTTTGGTTTGTAGACTACGGTGTTAGTCCCTGTGTAGTGCCGGTAAATGCCAGCCGGAAATACAGGCACTGTAGCGGCAACCGGCACTACTCCGCATACCGCCACTACTGATTGTTCGCATCTGTGCCCAACGATTTCGCAGGCGCTATAGCGGCAACCGGCATTACAAAACTGGCGCTATAGTTTGGGCCACTAGTGAAACTGAGTGCGACAACATTAGATGCCTTTGTCCCCATCAACTGTGAGTTATATTGTTTCCATGCGCGGAACGACTATACATATACTAAGTAATGTATAAAGGGGGGGTGATTAATGTATTATTTTCGATGTTCGAAGGAGACGATATATAAATGACCCACTTCGGAACCGATTATCTCGTCCAAACCCCACCAGGCAACGTCAAAAGAAGGCAACGCTGCAGAACCTCATCCTCTCGGAAGTTGGCGACGTGCGGGCGACGTACGACGTGAGCGACAACGACCGCACCTCTCGGTCCAGCAAGGTAGACTTGGCCGAGGCGGCGGGGTCGACGGGCGTGGGTGCCATCCTCGGGGTGGGCATCTCGGGCTTGGTGCAGGTGGTGCGGCATAGGAAGAGCGGGGTGGAGTACGCGATGAAGACCTTGAGGCTCGGCAGGCTGGAGGACTTCCACAAGGTGTGCTTCGATTTTATATCGACACAGAGTGGGGGCTCCCAATAGTGCCTGTTGAACAGTGCCACCGCTCTATATAATGCCGGTGAAATCGCTTGGCACGACCGAAAATGTCCATAGTAACCCTATTCCTAACAGTGCCGGTGCCCTGAATAGTGCCGGTATAGACTATTGGGCAGGCACATACCGGCACTATTGGGAGCCCTCCACAATAGTTGTGAAAAAGGTGTAACATAAGCCGTCGACGTAAAGTCAACTGAGGGTTTGTTTTCGGATCGCCCGCAACACAATCGTGCAGTACGAGGAGTTGCGATTGCTGACAAGAACGCCTTCCTGATCGTTTTTTACCGTCTAGCCCTCTAGCCACCTATGCCTCTCGTTTCCTAACGCTTTGGCGCGTGTGTGTATGTGTATGTGTGTGCTGGTCCGTGCAGACGGATGAGCTGCGCAACGAGATCATGATCATGTCGCAGTTGAACCACCCCAACATCTGCAGACTGCTCGAGATTTACGAGTCTCCCACAAGGTGACGAAAGGCTCCCAAAACGCGTCTTCTGCCCGTTGTTGTTGTTGTTGTTGTTGTTGTTATTGTTGTTGTTGTTGTTGTTGTTGTTGTTGTTGTTGTTGGTGGTGGTGGCGGTGGTGGCGATGGTGTTGTTGGCGGTGATGGTGGTGGTGGTGGTGGTGATGGTGGTGGTGGTGGTGGTGGTGGTGTTGTCGGTGTTGGTGTGGTGGTGGTGGTGTTGGGTTTGTGTTGGTGTTGGTGTTAGTGTTGTTGGCGGTGATGGTGGTGGTTGTGGTGTTAGGTGTTAGGTGATGGTGGTGGTGGTGTTAGGTGCTAGTTGTTGGTGTTGGTGTTGGCTTTGTTGTTGCTGTTGTTGTTGGTCGCTCCTGCTTGTTGCTATTGTTGGTCGTTTTTGCTTGCTGCAACCGATTGCGCGGCTTCTTCCCCGCTCTTGCCCTCGCAGAGACAGCATCTGCCTAATCTTGGAGCTGTGCACGGGAGGCGGGCTGCTTTCGCGCCTGAACAAGCTGGTGAGGAGAATGCAACTCCGCACGTTCTTGCTCGCAGCTGTGACGCAACCCTGCGCGTTTTCGTAATTTAGCTGTAACTGGAAACTGGTAACTTGAGCTGGTAATTTTGCTTGCTGCAGCAAACGCCGCTCAAACGAGAATTAAACACACGATTCGAGTAGTTTCGCTTCAGATAGTTTACCTATACCCCGCAGCTGTTTGAAAATGGCGTGAATCTGCCTTCTGAATCGACACAATATTCGCCGCTTTTTGTTGGTACGGTGTGGGTGCCTACTACTGTCTGGGTCTCCTGTGCGTTTTTTTTTCTGTTGCAGGGGCACTACTCGGAGAAGAGATGCTGTGAGCTGGTGAGGAAGATGCTGCTCGCGGTGAGGCACTGCCACGCACACGGCCTCTGCCATCGCGATCTCAAGGTAAAAACTCGCGCTTCCGTTTGTTTTTGTGTGCGTGTAATGTAGCGGGGCATTTCCCGAGAGTGTCATACTCTGTACAAAAGCGTGGCTGGTCGGCGTCCGTTGATGGCAGTGCTCGCCTGTTTTTTTTTATCGACCAAGCTATACACTCGTCTGGGATGGTCGGTGTTATAATGTTATTATAATGTTATTATAATGTTATTATAATGTTATTATAATGTTATTATAATGTTATTATAATGTTA
>JBBMKB010080321.1:0-12572 GCA_037833945.1 Alaria marginata
CGGACAGACAGACAGACAGACAGACAGACAGACAGACAGACAGACAGACAGACAGACAGACAGACAGACAGACAGACCCCATCCATGGCCTAGGTTAAGTGTACAAAAAATGCAGACCGCAAAACACGAGCGACATTCCGACAACTTCAGACAGACAGACAGACCCTATGGCCTAGGTTAAGTGTACAGAAAGTACAGACCGCAAAACACGAACGACATTCCGACGACTTTGGGTTAGAAAAAGCCCCCGTCGTTCAGAAAAAAAAAAAATGAGCCAAAAAGTGCAAAGTACCTCTATCGTATACCACTCTGTCCGGAAATATAAGGTCTGTTTGATGATAAATTTGAATACTAAACGGTGCTTATATTTACGGACATAGTGATGTAAGTAGCACGAGTTTGTAGAGGTCCTCAAGTGACGAGCCTTGGATACAAATTTGGTGTACACCCCTACCGTGGCCTGTGGCTTGCTCTCACCATCGACAGCGGTAAGGGTCGGCGAGCCACACAGGGCGCAGCAGCTCCGGCGGCGACACAACCGACCTTACGCTGGCCCAGTAGGTGTCCATGGCCACCCGGAAGTACGCCGCTTGCGGGTGCCGTGCAGCCAGTAGTAGAGCCCTGACGGCGTAAAAAGGCCATGTGTTGTATCATATTCATGATGTGTACACGGAATACAATATTCCACGGGATACAATATTAGTTAAAAATAGTGGCAAGGGGGGCTTGAGATATCCAAAGACGGGAGAGAGCATTCACTCTTGGTTAAGCTCAGCCTGCCCAGCTCCACTACCGAGTGGAAAGCAGGCCCCAGGGCCTGCTGGGGGGAAAAAATGGGACAAAACAGGAAAGATTGCGTATTTACGTGGGGCACACAGCTGTGCAGAGTAGCTTAACTATGGTTACGGCGGAGTCATACGTACAGATTTGGCATTCTTTTGTTTGGGGTGCCTATTTAATACCTAGTACCACTCTGTCCGAAAATATAAGCACCGTTTTTTAGTAATTGTAGTATTCAAACGGTTATTATATTTATGGACACAGTGGTACTTTGTATCTGTTTCTTGCAACGATATTTTTGTGAGGCTCTCACTTGGTTAAGTCCACAGGGTGCCAGAACTCGTCCGTATCGATCACGAGAACCCTAGCGAAGTTTCTGCAAGCACGCGTGGGAAAAAAATATTCAGTGCGATATTCATTAGCGGCGGGGTGCGGACGGTTGTCAGGAGTAACCCCGGGGAGGACACCCCAGAGGATGCCCCCCGACGCCGCAAGCTGGATATGGGCAGGGACTAGAGCACGTCCCTGGAGGTATAGGTATAGGCCGACCTGACGCAGGTAGTAGGACAGACATCACACAGAGACAGCGAACGTTCATTGGGAAGAGGCGCCGCTCTTCCGTCGGCGTTTCGTCGCGGACGACCCGTTCGAGAGAGAATACCCCTGATATATAGCGCTACTGCTGCTGTACCACTCTGTCCGTAAATATAAGGTACGTTTGATGATAAATTTGAACACAAAACGGTGCTTATATTTACGGACAGAGTGGTAGTCGTCACCGGAGCCTTTCCTTTGTAATTTGCTGGTAATAATCTCTTTATTTCCCGCGTGCTACGTACAACATACCGGTATACTTCAGGGGGGCAATTAATTTGTCATTCCGTTCATTTATTCGGGGGGGAGGTTAAGAGGGGGCTGGTTATTCATTAATAACTTGCGGGGTTCGGGGAAACTATGTTGTACAGTCCAGAAGGCGAATAAATAGAACCACTCACCTCGGATCCGCCCTGATGAGAGCATTTCCGTATTCTCTCTGATCCTCTTCGGTTTCCCACTTTCCGGTCTCGACCCGTACCTGGAAAAACGTCCAGCCGCCGAATAATTTGCACAGGCGACACTGAGTCGGTGTAAAATTCTACTCTACAACCCGCAAAATCGCTTCGTATACATTCTGGCGAGAGTCATCCCACGGTAGGGGCTTCATTTTTGGGGGTCAAATGTTCCTGACCGGCTGAGCTCCTGAAGTGGGAAACTACCGGTGGGTATGATCATTTTTCGAGTGCATTTGGTTTAGGACTAGCGGATAGAAATGTTGATCGGGTTGCTCGAACGAAAATCTTGGTATTAATAGTCATGTTTCGGGTGAGATATTGAGCTCCTCATGTCAGTAGCTCAGAAATGTATTGCTGCACCCCTATCGTGGGATGACTCGCGATTTTCAACAAACAATCTGTCGCAAAAAAGAGAAAACCCTAAGTATGGTAGGGTGAGGTGTGTGGGTTTTTGACGGCAACAGGTACTGCAAATTTGTTCAACTATTACGGGGGACCACAGTAAATAGGACCTACGCTACACACAAAAATCTATATATTTCAGTATTTTTACTACTGTAACAATATTTGGTCCTATTTACTATGGTCTCCCGTAATAGCGCTGATAGGCGATCGATGGATAAACACGCTCCCAACGGCCACGCTATATATATGGTGCCACGAGGCACTCTCTGTGGCTGTAACTCCGTGACAATCCGTGTGCAACCGTAACATATTGTGAGGCTAGTTGGCTTATTGTTAGGCTATTACGGGGGACCATAGTAAACAAGACCAAATACTGTTAGTAAAAATAGGGAAACATAAAGGTTTTTGTTTATACCGTAGGTCCTATTTACTGTAGTCCCCCGTAATAGTCAGCGAGACAAGCTATAACATGTCGAACACTGTTGCGCACTGTGCCATACACTCACCTTGGTATGGGCGGGAGAATCGACGTCCCCACGTATTTTTTCCAGAACATCCAGGGTAGGGGAAATGTCCCGAGCATCCCCGTTCCACGGCGCCACGTTCACGACTACGAGCTGCATCGAGGGAGTGGTGGCAGGGTGGTGTCTTGTGGCTTTAGTGTTGGAGACACACCATAACTACTTTGCTATAAATCAGCGATGTCCGCTTTTGATAGCGATATACCACAATCACTGAGTTAGAAGTCAGCGTGTTGTAGACACACCACAACCACTTTGCCAGAAGTCAGAGCTAACTGCTTTTGTTAGCGGTATATATACCATATAACCTCTGGGTTAGATGTCAACGCTCACTGCTGGCTCAGTAGGCACGGTGTATCTCTAACCTTCAGCCTGCTGGGCACAAGATTACGGATCAACACCATTAAGTAACGCCGAGGGAAACATAAGTCAGAAATGTAGTGATATATAGAACAAGCAATCTGGAGCGGCCAGGTGCAATATCCTTTCGACAACCCGGAAGTGAACGTCTCGTGTTTATAGGGCAAGATTTAGAAATGTATTGCTGAAACAAGCCAACCTGGAGCGGCGAGGTGCAGTACCCTTTCGGCAACCCGTAAGTTCACGTCTCGTGATTATGGAGGTAGCTCTATGGATAGACTTAGACGTTAGACACATACATGTACTATCGGTGAAATCTAGGCGTACTTTTGTACTTGGTAGCAATTTGCGGATCACCTACGTACTTGCGCACCAGCTCCCACTCACAGTGTGCTATGTTCCACTACCGTCGCGATATCTTCTAGGGTTACACGCATGTGGGATATGTCGTCATCTATCCACCCGATCCATGCTTTACGATACTCTCGCTCACCATGTGTTCTGATAGGCGCATTGACACTCTCACACCGCTGTTGCGATTTCTCCCCTCTCCCCCTAGAATGGCGGGATATTTTTGGAGCCACTGGAAAAGTAGAAGGTTAACCACATACCCACCCGAACTAAGATTTTCTACACTCTCACTCACAATGTGTTTTTAAGCTTATTAACGCTCTTCACTCACGGTGTGCTCCACTGCCGTCGCGGCTTCATCTAGGGTTTCTTGCATGAAGGGTATGCCGACCTCTTCTACAGTAGGGTCGCTTGCACAGGGGGTATGTATGCCGGGTCGTGTGCTTAAGGGGTCGCTGGTACATATGTCTCCACGTATAATATCCGCCCGAAATATGCTTGGCAACAGTCTCCCTCACAATGTGTTATAATATTTGATAAGATCTCTCACTCACAATCAAAGATGGGGAATGACGGCACGTCACCAAAAAACGAGTAGCCGTCACAGCGTATGGCCGCAGGGCCCACACTAAAACCTAGTAGTTACGTGTATATTGCCGTCACGTCACACGAATAAGTGCCGTATTGCCGTCACGTCACATGCTAAACTGCCGTCATTCCCCATATTTGCTCACGATGTGTTCCACCACCGTCGCGACCTCTTCTAGGCTTGCGCGCATGAGAGAGATGTCGTCGTGCACTACCACAACCGCGGCAACGGGAAACGCCTCCCGCCTGGTGAAAGCCCCCTCCGCAAGCATTTTGTTGGGAGCTCTCGCCATCCAGTCCGAGTGGAAGTTGACGCAGTGCGCCGCGGAGTCTACCTCGCGGTATGGTATGCAATGAATGGCACATCGGGTTCAGACAAGAAAAAAATTACAACGGTGATGATGATGATAAGGCTCGTGGGTGTCATAGTCAGGAGCACCAAAGTAATGTGGCTGCGGGACACGCCGCTTGAGGCGCTGACCAGATAAATATCGGTAGTAAAAGACATCATGGTGCAGCTTATGGCGTCTAATGTACGTCGTGGTGGAGACGCCACCGACCCTACCAATTGCTACAAACAGTGTTCGAACTTTTCTCTCTTGGTAAAGCCTCTGACGCGTGGTACGATACTATTAATAGTGTTGTAGCGCTTTTTTGGCCAGAATAATTTCTGAATGACGGGACTCCTTAACCCAAAATCGGCGGAATATCGTTCTTGTTCAGCAAAAATGATTGTTTTTTGTATACCTAGGCCACAGCTTTGTTCGTCGGTTTTTGCACTTTCAGTTGACTAAAAAAAACAGTTTTTGGGTGACTTACTAATAGTACAGAGAAACTCAAGTGAGGAATAACCTCAACACAAAAGTGGCGCACCTCTACATCACTATTAGTAACAAAGCACCAATATGTTTGATTTTGCCCGATAACCCCAGGAAAATAATATTTTCCCCGACAAGGTATTTCTCATTCACTTCACCTGAAAGCGGCCGCGCCAGAAGCATCGGCAAAAAGAAAAGGTCGGCGTCGGCTTGTACCAGCGCCTCCAACGACTCCCCCTGGGGCAAGCGAGCCCACTTGTGGTATACAAAATCATTCGTGTCTCCTTCTTCTTCTTCTTCTTCTTCTTCCGTTGGCTGGACGGAAACACCACTCTGTTCCCCAAATTCGCCTGGACCGCACCGCTGTCGTCCCGATTTACCACCTCTCTCCACGGCTGCATCCAGTAACGGGCCACCGCCATCGCCAACCCGGTTAACATTCGGGTGGCATGCATCAAGCTTATTTTGCGTCGCTGTAGAATAATCTGTTGGCCTGACGGTACTGTCAAAATTACCCGCCGTCCCAAAGCTTCCCGGTGTGGTGGTACTTGTTCCGCCCTCTTGGGGAACCTCGTGGTGGGGTACAGGCCAAGGACCCAAGAACCTGTTGCCCCAGTCGAGCTCGTGTAAATGCTGCACATCTCCGAGGATGCTCGGAATCCCCCTGGAAGTGCCGTCGTCGGTTGTTGTTGTTGCGCGTAACCTTTGTGCTAACCTCCTTCTAGAGGTACACCGTATACCGGCGGTGTCGCCACGCTGGCCGTCGTCGCTAGTCCGACTGATCCACTCGGCGATTCCACCCTGGAAGGAAAAACCTTCGTCGAGCTCTCCCAGGGAGGTAAATGTTTCGACGTCGAACACGAGCAGCGGTAGGGATGCGATATTGCTCAACAATGTCGCCCCCCCTGACCGAGACGTTGGTGTCGGTGTTGATGGTGGTGACGGTGACGGTGGCGATAGCGGTGGCGGTGGTGACCGCGTTGACCCCCTAGATGTTGTTCCTGGTGCTATGTCTTCTCCTCCTCTGTTTTCTGTGGCTTGTGCGCGTTTCAACATCGCGGCGGGAACACCTTCATCCGCTGCAGGGTTACTCTTACTGGCAGAAAACGGCGAAACGAACTCCTCCCGGTGACCACCCGTTGTCGAACGAACTGGAGAAGCGGTCACGAGTAAACCTAACTCCTCATTCCCACTATTGCTTCCACCGAGAATACGGCCGTACACATCGTACCGTGCTCCCCACCCCCCAGAACCGGCCTCCCCACCCTCTCCGTCAAGGTTATGAGCCGCCCCCGAAAAAAACCTCGGACCTTCAGGGGCAAATGACACATTGTCGTCTGGCGTGGTTGGAGGGGTAACGGAAGCAGCGCTGCGGAGCAATTCGTACGCGACGAAAATGTCCTGTGCTGTCTCCCCCTCGCTGGCGGTGTCCGCAGGCCCGGTGGGATTTCTGGCGCCAGGATTAAGGTTAGCTTGTGCAAGGTGGTCGACGGTGTTGAGGTTGAGCAGTCGGTGCGATGTGGTCAAGACGCCGACCACGGAGTTTCTTGGTATAATCTTCATGGCCCGGTTGATGGCTGCGCTTTTTTCAGGTCCGCCGGCGACGACATAATATGTGTGGTAATACGCAAACGGGGTTCAAACGGGGTTATCAGTTATCACCGCTGGGGCATCACGTTCGATAAGCTAGAAGTCGTGTCATCAGCGAGCCGACGAACGGGATTGAGTGGGTCCAAGTTTTGTACGAAAGGAAGATAGGCGAACCTGCTCTGGCCCTTCTTTTCTCACTGGTACTTTCTTACGCGTCGGTATTGATCAAGGCCACGGTAGGGTACTCGCAGGAAGGTACCTCTATTTCCGTTCCGAGCGGCGTAAACAAAAACGATTCGATATGTAGCGGCGTAATTCACGAAATGATTAAAAAACACTTAAAAGCTTACCACTCGTAAAGCATTAGGGTGAATTGAACCCTATACGCAAAAAAAAATGAAGGATCGTACCGAGAGGGAGAAGGGAAGACACCTATGACCACGACTTGTCCAGAAGGTCGCTGAGGGTGAAAACCTCTTTACGATTTGATGATAGAGCTGAAAAGGAAAAGTGATGATAAAAAAAACAAAAAAAAGGAAACCACTTGCGAGAGTGGCCCTTAGCCGCTGAAAGGCCCTTAGCCGCTGAAATGAGCCCTAAACGTGCCCCCCCCCTACCGTATGGCCTTGTTCTATTGATGCGAGCTACGATAGTGGTACTCTTAGTATAGCTCTTCTTGGCTGACATATTTTCTGAACGGCGGAGCTCCTTAACCCCTTTACAACTGGAAACCCTTTTTGGGGACAAGATTACTTGATAATAGTATAGGGACGGGGTTCGGGGTTCTAAAGGGGTTAACCCAAAATCGTCGTCGGAATTTATTTGATTTTTTTCCACACTTTTTTCGTTGTTTGCCCCTAAGCCATGGGACTGTTCATCGGGTAGCACTTTTTATTTTCCCCAGATCAGTTGTTTTGGGAGAGGTATAGAGTTCCTCAAGTGAGATAACATATCTCAGAAAAAGAATGGTGTTTTATGCTGATTACAGTACAGTATCATGCGTCTCTTTCTAGCTGCTGGGGAGCGATTGTGGTGTTTTGGGGTCAGCTCTGTGCAGTCTAGCGGACGTTTTGAACGATTGTTTCGTTTCCCGAGCGAACAACAACGCGCACCCCCGACACACCACGAAACAATTGCGACAAAAACGTTTCGGCGGTTTCGACGAAACAATTACGCCTCGGGGGCTCGCTCACCAGAGGAGTAGCCTTCAAATTCCGGAATAGAGATAACGGTTAAGTCTCTCCACCCTGCGTCTTCGAGCATATTTTCCTGGGTACGAAAGCACACAACGACAGAGAGAGTACACGGAGTATTCGTCCACGTCTTTTCCATTGATCAATTTTGTCGACGCGATGGCGAAGAAGGCGAGAGGTGAATAAACCGGTCCACATGCGAAATATTTTTTGTCTGGGACGTGGTTTTCACCTACACACAGCCTTAATAAATTATTTTGGAACCCGGATCTACTGTAGTAGCGAGCTAAAGCCATCAAGTAATGACACATGCTACTAATAGTACTAATACTACGGTAGAGGTGCATCATGTTTTTCTGGCGATCCTCGCTTGACGACCTCTATGCCTCACCCAAAAAAAACGGTATTTTAGTAAAGTGAAAGTGCAACCCGATAAATAAACAAACCCATGGCCTAAGGTATACAAAAAAATACTTGCGACAAAAATAATGACATTCCGACGATTTAGGGTTAAGGAGTCCCCGTTATTCACGAAAAAAAAGGTCAAAAAACGCTACATCTATTGTAGCACGCGTCTATTTTCCCCATTCAAGCAAGACAAAGTAGGTTACATATGTACTGGCGCACCATGGCCTTCTTGGTGGCTGCTCCGGGCTCGAAGCCGTCAGCTACCAGGACGAAGTGGGCGTCCGTGGTGTGTCTTGACGCCGCAGAAACCGCCTCCGTTAACCTGAGGGGGTCACCCTCGGCCTCGCCAGTCTGCACGTCCTGTTGCGGATAATAGGGGGGCGATCTTACAATTAAGAGGTGCCGCGCTGACGGTTTAATCTACGTGGGGGTAGCAGCCCTGGGTGAGAGTCTCCGGCTTATTGCAGCAGATAGACCTCACTGATCCCAAAGCATATACTACAGGCCCGTTCTACGATAGACCCCCCACAAAACCAGCGATTTCTTTAACGAACGTTTCATTGCTGCCCGACACGAAGACGGATGCTATGAAAGATAAGTCTTCATATATTTTCTTGTTTTGCGAAGGACTTTCGAACGATGACGTCGGGGTGGCAAGAGGCACCGTATTTCAGGAGATAGGGTGGGGAGCTGGTTTCAAAACCGGCGATTTCGTGAAATAATTTTGGGGGGGTCTATCGTAGAACGAGACTACAGGTACGAATTAAAGCGACAACGGAAAGATACAACAGTATAATAATATACACAATAGTGTTGGGTGGCAAGTTATCTGCTGTTGTACTAAAATACGCGTGATTGGCTTACGGTAGCACGACCAGCACGGCGGTAGACAGTGTTTTTGGTTTCCGTGATCGAGGAAAGGTGGTGCTGGACTACTACTGTACAGTAGTCTGACCTCTCAGCTTTAGTTCTGAGTAAACGACGTCGAGGGCCCAAGCACGCGATTTCTTGTCGAAATGAAGCCGGTGTGATACGATACGATACAATATCCGGTTTTTCTTCGCTTTGCTGTCATGATACCACCAGAGTACGATCGGTAGCGTGCAGATACTACGTTACCCTGGCACCTGCTGCGACATCTGCATTGTTTTATGATAGCAGCCTTTTTTTAGACCCGCGCATTAGCGATACAATAAACGAGAACTGCGGTCATACCGTAGTGTGATGTAGTAACGGATGCCTTCTAACAAGAAGGGGGCGGGTTCATCTCATCCAGGTAGGCGATAACGCCTACCAGGAAATGAGGGGACACTTACTATAGATCAAACGGCGCAACGAGGGGGAGAGGATACCATAACACAAGCCCACCCTGAAGGACCGTATACATATGCAGATTCATAGATCTAGATCAGAGGTGGAACTAAATCCATCCGGAGCGCGCAGCACGATACGGTAGTTCATGCTACGCTCGTGTTGTGGAACTCCTTGCATTGGCGTCCGACATGAGAATAAATATCCCCAGTCTGACCCAGCAGCCCGCGTTGATGCGTGTGGCCGATACCGTAATCGTCAAGATAATCGTCATTATCATTCGTCATTATCATTCGTCATTTTCATTCGTCATTTTCATTCGTCATTATCATTCGTCATTATCATTCGTCATTGTCATTCGTCATTATCATTCGTCATTGTCATTCGTCATTATCATTCGTCATTTTCATTCATCACTATTACTCGTCCGTTTCTCCCTCTGAACTCCCCAAAAGATTTATCAACAGCTCACCAAGCAAGCCCGTCCTTTTACTGACCTCTACGGTAGCGAGCAGCACCATGTGCTTGCGTCGAAACGTTCGGCCAGCGCGCCACGAAACACGACGAATTCCATCTAGAGCACGACTTATGCCTTCAGCGTCTGCCCCCGTCGACGCCATGAACTCCTCCACCTGCAGTACGTTGTGTTCTAAGGCTTAGTCTGGGTACGTAGGTAATCGGTTAACCTTTTGTCAGTGGTCAAGCGAACTATTATTCAAACACTCTAATATCTTACCAGATGGCGTCGTCGGCAGGACAAGGGGGGGGGGGGGGTTAGGGGGTCACAAGGCTTGTTTGGGTAGACAATTGGTTTCGACAACGCTACTATTACGGGGGACCACAGTAAATAGGACCAAATATTGTTAGTAAAAATAGGGAAATATATAGTTTTTTGTATTTACCGTAGGTCCTATTAACCCCTTTAGAACCCCGAACCCCGTCCCTATACTATTATCAAGTAATTTTGTCCCCAAAAAGGGTTTCCAGTTGTAAAGGGCTATGTTAGGAGTGCACGAATTATTCATGAGGCTCCTCACTTGAGGAGCTCTATACTAATAGTAAGTAAAAAAAACTGACTTCGATCACAATAGAAAAAATGACCCGATCAACAACCCGATGGCCTATTAATAGGCATACTCACGAATAATATTTCAAAATACAACGTTATTTTTGTTGGGATTTTTTTGTAGTAGCACCACGCATGAATGCCATGGTGATGATGCCGCTGATTCGTCTATAATAATATGCCGTGCATCTACTGTTGTAGGTTTCCTTTTTCATGGACCTCCCTTGATTTTCTTGCATTTTCTGGGAATGTTCGGGAGTGATCGGTGTTGAAGCTCATGCTTCTTGCGCATTGAAAAGGAGGACAAACATAATAGTCGGGCATCTATTATCTACTAGCAGGTACCTGGTATCTGTCATGCATCAAGACACCCACGATGATGCCGTTGCTTCGCTTATCGTCCTTCTCTATCTATCATAATTCATAATTCAAGATACCTGGTACTACAGTAGTACCACTGTGTATTCACAGCAGCTGTAGCATACGAAGTACCTTGGAGGCCCATCGGGAGTCTTCGGCGAAAATTTCTAGACTCGAAGGAGATCGGCCGCCGCCCCGGGACGGATTCGTGCGCAGCACCGCCAATGGCGCCCGCTGCTGCTGCTGCTGCTGCTGCTGCTGCTGCTGCTGCTGCTGCTGCTGCTGCTGACTCCTGATGAGGACGGTTCTAGACACACTCGGTACTGGTAGTAGCTGTTCACCTTGACCCGTACTCGTGGCCAGCGTGAGAGCCAGCGTGAGAGCCAGCGCCTCAAAGGCAACAGCAACGAGAGCAGCCATAGACAGGCTCGTTCGTGATACGCTCGTTCGTTCTTGGTATCTCGGGGTTGGGTCTCGAGAGGGCGGATCTTGCTCCTCCTTTGGCCCCTTGCTCTCTCGCTCCCTTGCTCGCTGGATGGACTCAAACGCACATCCGCCCAGAACGCGTTATGCGCAGGTTGGGATCTGCTGTGCTCTCTAGTTACGCTTCTTTCATACCAGGTAAAAACATACCAGGTGTGATATGATACGAACCAAGTTCTCGTTATACTCGTTCAAAGTCACCAGATGGATGGTGTGATGTGACGATGTAATCCGAACCTGCCGATTTTGATTGGCGATTTTCGTCGATCCTTCCTCGAGCGCTCGCAGCCCGCTGAACCCCCCGCGCCGCTCCCGCGCGCTCGGGGAGGAGCTCACTATGCCTCTTCTCAGAGAACGCAGTACGTGTGTGTGCACTTGAGTGAACTGGTGGATGGAGTCCAGACTCTTCTGTCTTTTCTTTCCCAACGGACGGGGTGTGATCTTATGTGTCCCCCTCGTCGGAAAAGCCTCAAGATACCATCGACAACCTCCCGATAGATATCGTTATATCGTTATTCGTTTATCTAAAAGATACAAGATACCAAAGATATGTCGTAGATCGTAGATCGTAGATCTAGATCTCGTAGATCTTAGATCTTAGTTTCTAACATGGAATACTCGTATTGTAGAGCCTGGCGACCCCGCTTGCCGCCTTGCCATACTCTGGAGCCTTAAGCGTGAAGCCACGGCAATGGAGGGGGCATGCATGGAACTTGGCGCGGAAATGGCACCCTGTCCTCGCCCTGTCCTTTCTTTGGGGCATATATATGTGGGCTTCGAAGGGATCATTTATTTCGTGATGTTTTTTTTTTCAATCGGAGAGCCTGCAGTAGATCCAGCTGCTGCTGCTGCTGCTGCTGCTGCTGCTGGAGGATCCGTGTTTCTGTTTTTTCGTAAAACGACAACAACAACACGAGATAACAGCGACAACGATGTACGATACAATGCAGTTTTGATGTGGACATTTGTTTGAAACGGATTTTCGTGAGCTTGTTGAAAGTAGCATAACAGCAGCTGCCGCGGCTGCCGACATAAATTCAACAAAACCACCACCGCCACCGTCACTGTTTCTACCTCGCCGGGGAGCAAGAGATGGAACGACGGTAGCCACGCCGGCGCGGGAAAGGTGGGAGGGTGTATTTTGTTGTACGAGGTATCCAATATCTCTGCCTTGGGATGTTCACATACTACCTGGTGATACAATATAATGAATAAGCAAGCCCCGTGATACAGGCACGGGTCTCTGCAGGTCTCTCTACTTCGATGGGCCCAAGGTGCCACTCACT
>JBBMKB010080343.1:0-12569 GCA_037833945.1 Alaria marginata
TCAAAATATTTTTTTCAGTGAGGGTATAGAGCTCCTCAAGTGAGGAGCTTCAGAAATAAAATGGTGAACCTCTATCGATAATCGCAGAATGAGTCTACAGGTGAGTTTATTTAGTGAGCTGGAACCTCTATCGTCACCACAATCCCCGCACCCCACACACTCACACGAGCACACCATGCAAGCGAAAATCAAAAGCACGCGTCCCAGTGACTCGCAGGTGCCCTAGGCGCATCAAATGTATGACATAATATTTCACCAAGCGCGTTAGAGACCCTCAGTCTACCTTACAATATTCCACGTTCGCAAGCCGAACATACACGTTAACTAAGAAAAACTCATGTCCAATATTGCCACGAGGACGAAACGTTATAGGACCGGTTTCACGGACCGAGTAGGGCGGGCTCTCAACACGGCAGAACATCCTACGCTCGCAAGAAGATCATCATCGCGAAAATCCAAACACATACCAAAGCGATTTATTGCTGCCTAAAACAAATTAAGACCTATTTTACTTAGTCAGTAGGAACCCCGCTTCTTAACGAGGTATTTCGTACACTGAAAAGAAAAACGCATAGTCAAAAAATGAAAAGGCATGGCCAAGCCATTGAGCCGGTCAAAACAGGGGACGCGTTCTACGATAGACGTAGCATTTTTGGCGTTTTTACTTTCTGGATGACGGGGCTCCTTAACCCAAAATCGTCGGAATGTCATCCTATCTTCGCAGTATGCTTGTTTTGTATAGATATGCCACGGGTGTGTTCGTCGGATTGCACTTTCAGTTTGCTCAAAATCAGTTTTTCAGCAAGGGTATAGAGCTCCTCGCGTGAGGAGCTTCAGATAAAATATGGTGAACCTCTATCGTAGAAATGTGTCAAGGGAGGGTCTATTTTACTGACTATGTAGGAAACTCATGATTCATAACATCGCCCCTTCGCTTTCCCTCGCGAAATATCCGTTCAAGTTGCAGATGTAAATCACATATCCAGCATATGATTGCGGACTTGAAACACAGCACCTGGCACGGCTTAATATATCACTGAGTGTGTAATTATCTCCTCCTCCACCAAAACATCGGTACTTCTTGCCTTTACAAGAAGAAATACCCCGCTGTCATCTACGCCACTAGTCCCAGGTATCAATGTGGAGTACAGCACACAAACTCAATACCTAATGGACAAAAATAGTAGGTTCCCCTTCCCATGCCACGGTACTTCGTACACGCGCAAGAGGAACATGTACTCCAGCTATAAAGCCCATGTCCTAGTTATTGATGCCAACCCAATCAAAAGAGGACATACTGTAGTACATTGAGTGAGTTGGAACCTCTATCTTCACCACAACCTCGGTTCTCCGTACTCTCTCAACGACACAGTTTCGCGAACATCTACAACACGCGTCCCAAGTACGTATGTGTGCGGACAATGATGCTACGAACTATGTTTTGTTTTTTTTTAGTAAGTAGGCACCTCTTTCTTCGCCACGGTACTCCGTAAACCCGCAACAGAACCTTTC
Source organism: Alaria marginata (assembly GCA_037833945.1). Classification (NCBI taxonomy): domain Eukaryota; class Phaeophyceae; order Laminariales; family Alariaceae; genus Alaria; species Alaria marginata. Next base: position 1,513 of record JBBMKB010080343.1, read on the forward strand.
ACGTGAACATGTAAAAATACACATTCCTGCCATTCATTCGGACTTCCAACAACAAACAATCACACCTATTTCATCGAGTGAGTGTCAACCTCTTTCTTCACAGCCTGATCCACCAACTCACACGAGGAACGTACACACAATAATTCAAAGCGCATGTCCGAGGTATCCATACAGAGTACTGTACCTTACTATTTATTTTACTGGGTGCGAACTGTAGCAACCGCTTCCTTCAACACACTATCGGTACATTGTACCTTCACAAAAAGAACATACACACGAACACCTAAAACACACATGTCCCAGCTTTCCGTCCGGACTACAACAAAGCAGGACCTATCCTGCTCAATGGGCTTGAAATACAGACTTCACACCCCGACATCGTTGTTTCGAACACTCAATACAATGACAAAATACCAGGTACACGACAACATCTAGAATTCATGAGCCAGTTTCTGCAGCGAACATGAATGACCCCAATGCTACAACTAAGAAATGACATCCGTTCCGTACAAATTCTAGAGGTACATGTGCGCGGTTTATCTTTACGAGATCCTTTCACCCGTACACAGCCTAACACCGCCTCCTACCACTACTGGCTGCGTTTCAGGTGATACTCCACAAGAACGGGGAGCAACGTTAAGACACCTGTAGTAGGTTCGAGCTTGTTTCAGGGCTACTCCTGCACGGGCAGCCGCGTTTGCTAAGTCTACCGCCCCCAGTAAAAACGATAGCTACGAACAAAACAAACACGTGGTCACTACGCCACCACCGTTCCGAACAGAAAAAAAACAATTGCGGCCGTCGTGTGACATATTTCAACACTATAACACACATCCGCGAAAACACACTATAATACCACACATAGTATACGAAACGAAAATATCCGTGGAACAACGATTCTACCTACAGACACATGCTACGATAGAGGTGCACCGGTTTTTTTCTGGGGGTCCTCACCTTAGGGCGCTTTGAACCTCACCCACCAACTGATTTTTGAGTAAACCGAAAGTGCAACCCGATGAACAAGCCGATGTGGCTTAGGTATACTAGACAATCGGGCCGAAAAACAAGGATTTTCCGACGATTTTGGGTTAAGGATCCCCGTCTTTCAGAAACAAAAAGAACAATAGGTGCCACCTCTATCGTAGAATCCGTCTACAGTAAGAAAACGTCGAATTGGAATAGGCAATAGAAACAAAAAAACGAAGAAACCCAAAACGCTTCAAATCAGAACGTGAACATATCTCGTTGGTGGCGCGTGGCCCGCGATGTAAAGAACATGTTCAAGCTTTCAACCTGTACGGGTTTTGCTCCGTGAACCAACTCTTGCCGAGTGGATGCGGCCAGTTTATGCCTTAAAATACTCGGGGAACAACGACGGTAGATTACATGTCGATTGCTAGGATACACATACTTTACGCCTGAAGAACTGTACCTGTAAAAATACACGTCATACACACCACTCTCCATACCTACGACCTCCTGCTATGGCACATTCCCTCCTCTTAGCGAGGGGTGTTCGTAGACATACACAATAATATTCGAAACCCCGAAACAAAAACCCCCAACGCGCACGCCAACCCAGACCCACAGCGGAAACATTCGTCAAAATATTCAAGCCGGGTTAGTCAAGCAGAGCGAAGTCGGTGCCCAGAGCGTCGGACACGCGGTAGTCCGCAACAGTCCCGCGCATCGCGCCATACCCTTCCGTGACCTCGACGCCGGCCTCGTCCACCACAGGGCGGGCCGTCTCACCGAGGATTCCCGACAGCTTCGGGTTGTCGATGGCCAGGCCGTCCATCCCGACGTCCATCTGCCAGAACTCCAGGTCGGGGAGGACGCGGCCGTCATAGTTGATCTCCCCGCCGACCTGGTACCCGACGCCGGCGTTCAAGCGCAGGTCGACGGTAGGGGTCATGATCTTCATGATGGCGTGGATGGACTGCACCTCCGACAGCCCGTGCTCGGCGATGTACTTGGCGCACCACTCAGGGGCCGCCATCTGGCCGAAGCTCAGGACCCAGTCTTCGAAGGTTTCGGTGTTAAGCTCGCGTTCCCCCTGGAGCATCTCGGCGTACATGCGCGCCCAGAGCTTGTCCCCACCGAACTGCCGGCACTCCACGGGAAGGTTCGACGCGGAGATGTCGATACCGTCGTTCACGAAGGCGTCCCTAGTGGGAATGAGGAGCTGGCTAGCGTCCGCTCCGTTCGCGAAGGCCCGCAGGCCTCCGTTGGCGAGGCAGGTCGACTGCCCACTGGGGCAGCCGCTTGTGAGGGTGGTGTAGGGGTCCTTGACCTCCACCACGAGGGAGTTACCGTCCGAGATCACGCTGACACCGGTGACCAGCTGGCGGTCCGGGAACTCGACGGGTTGGGGAGCCGTGAGGCGGACGTTGACGTGCAGGTCGGCGTCTTCGTCTTTGATGAGGCAGTACCAGGCGCCGTCGACTCCGGACCAGTTGATGCGCTGGCCTTGCAGGCCCTGCATGTGGGGCTCACCGCAGAGGCTGCTTCCGTCGGGGCACACTGTCGTTCGTCGGTTGTTGAGCACATAGGGCAAAGAACGGGTAGACGAGGAATGGTTGGGGTTGTAAATGATGTGGGCGTTTTGGAGGAAGGTGCTGGAGACAGTGTTTGGTTGTGTCCATTAATTTTCGCTACGAAGAGTGGTATAATCCTGTCTATGGCTCAGTACACAGGGTATTCGAAAAAGAGTGAACACGGAAGCGCCCCGGCCGAACGTGTATGGACTCCGTACATAATCCATACTTTGTAGTATCACAACAGCAGGTATAAAGAGGGCATACCACTACAACACCTTATCCTTCAGAGGCTCCATATTTCAGCATATTAACAACCACCCCAAACGCGGCTTTCGATTAATATCTAAAAGCGCAACCCCATAAAAAACCTTACAGACTAGGGTCAACAGCGGATGGTGCAGGCTCGTTCGGGGGATGGGAGTTGTAACCTTACAACGAACTTCGATCGGATCCACTATACGTGCACGCTGCTGGTCTAGGTGCTGTCGGTTGCAACCTTCTGACTAATCGAAACAGCACCAGTCAAGATTTTGTTGTATCGCGACTTTTTTTAGGGTAACCCTCGATCCTACTTTCCGTAACGATTACACCAGGTGCAACATTGTGCTACAGTGACCGGTTACCTCCACATGATTGCTCCCCCGCCATTGGCGCGGAGGGGCCGACCCAAACCCCTTATCTAGTTTATTCCAAAAGAGTTTCCTAACGATATTGGGCAATTCCTCTTCGGCTACGCAGCACTGTCAGCCAGAAGCTTGCTTGTATCCGAAGTTTTCTACCCCTACCGTAGCATGTTGTGCATCGGGCTACAACCACCGCGACGTACCTACGGGATCTTCAGGAGCGCCGCCCAGGTCCAGGTAGGAGTAGCAGCAGATGGGGCGTCGGGAGAGGGGCGGGCAGAGGTTTGCAAGAGTGCATGATAAGTTTGGTGGAAACATCCTTTGACATTATATTGCCGTACCGCTGAGAAACGACCCTCATCATTCGACCCGGTTGGGATATCGACAACTGCCGCGTCGCCCAAGACTCCGAGCTTGGCCGAGATAATATCGGTTGCGGGGAACCAACGTCAAATCAACAGGTATGCGATGCCTTTCTTGAACTGGACACACGGGGGTTGAGACAGACAGATACTACTGATAATCAGGGAAGGCTGCGATTTTCAGGGGTTATATGAAGCCTGAACGCCCAGGCTAGGTTACTGTAGACTTGAATCCTTACGCAACGCACAGGGTGTCCTACAAGAAGTGCAGAGATCGACCTAATATTTCGTACCGACCAGCTGATTGGGTGCTGACGCGTACTGTTTACCTTGTCATCGGTAACGGTTTGTTTAACCGTGTGTGGACCCATTCTACGACAGCTGCAGCACGAGTGGAGAGGCTCAGGAAAAATTAAGGACCTTCTATCGCATGACGTTGTCTCTTGTTCGTCTCAAAACGTGGAGCATAATGCGTTGGTTCCTACCACAGCATGATGGGCAAACCATCGCAGGCAATGTACGGTTCACGAAATTTCTTGTTTTGCAAACTACGCTAGCAGTTTCCTCCTAAAGAGTAAAACCTAAGTGACATCAAACCCATACCAACACCGAAGGTGTACGTTGTTTGACTCTACTATTCTGCGGCGTGCAGTACTCTCCAGCACTGTCATGACCTATCTCCCGCCCTGCGTGACTCAAACTAGTGTGTAAAAGGACTGCTACTCTATTGGTTTTGGTTGTTGTCCTTTTGATTGTTCTATATCACAAAGACTACAGTTAGTTGCTGCATTGTATACCTCAAAGTGGCTTCGCAGTCTTTCTTCACCATGTACCAGGTGCTCGTAAGAGCGTTTTATGATTTGTGATTGGAATGGCACTCACTTTTCACACTGATTGATGGATATTGCAAGTAGAACATTAACGTATACTGGTAACTTTTTATATACGTATAGTCTACTAATTTTAGCGCATCGTAGACTCACTGCAGCAGTTGTCGCCAGCGTTGTCCATCCCGCAGTTGCCTCGGACTGTTTTCTTCGAGGAGGTATAGTTGCATCCCTGCGGGAAAAAACATGGAGCGTGAGGGAAACGGACAATAAAGCAACACTTTAATTAGCATGGACCAACCTTGCATCAGGTTCCGCTTGGAACACGTTAGAATATAAAATACGTAGTACTGGTATATTATAAAAAAGTATACAAACACTCCAGCTATGACATGGAGGATTTCGTCGAAACTCACATCGCAAGCTGTGTGTGATACATCGATCGCGCGTTTTACGGAGGGGGGGGGTGTATATGTCCTCATGAAGGGTATATGTCAGCGACTCCCCTTAGTACTAGCGAGTACCGGGGTCAACAGTATGATACGTAGACGATTTGTCGTTAATCAATCTGTGCACGGAAACTATATAACCCGTTCATGAGGGGGACAACATCTGACAGCTGTAGAACATAACAACAGTTTGTTTTGTATAGAGAGTCGTAATATTGTTCGGGGGGAAGGGTGTTAGAAATGTATAATAGCAAGTTCTTCTTTTTTCAAATGCCAGGTATACACTGAAGTTGGAAACTGGGTGCCAACCACAGTGAGTGGCAATAAATTCGAGCTGTGGCATCTATCTCTAAAAGACGAAACTGACGCTGTCAGAGATGTCGAAAGCCCTTTTTGTATAGGGTGGCACGTGATTCTCACAAACTTCAGCAGTAATGGTAAAACATTGTAGTCTGCAGCGACATGTAATAAGCACCTCTTTCAGCTTGTTCCCGGCACAAATAATATACTTTTTTTCTAAAACTGCCCCACACACGCGCGGTTTCGATGACAATATGTTTAGAACTTGTGTATATGGGAGATTCTGCAGTTTTTCAAGAGTAAAGCGAAGAAGAGTGTATTCAGCACTGACATACAATTATTATATCAGCATGATTATGACATCCTTGTGTCACGTTTCGTGAAAGCATCCAATCAGTTGAACACAAACAAACGTGTTAACTCCAACCAGGAACTTCCTAGGGTTTCGTATCCATGTATAAGAGCGCCTGGCGTAGCGGTGTTTAACGACTGCAGTACGGCACACCTATACAGTACAGGACACCTAACAAGAAACAGGGTAATAAGAAACCCAGGCTAATATTTACACGAAAATAAGAAATTCGGGAGCTGTTGTACTGAAGTTAGTGTAGAAAGCACTCTATCTCAAATAAGAAATCCAGCCTGAGCCATGTTTCCTGTTTCTTATTAGGTGTCCTGTACTGTACTATACGGAACTACCCAGTTTTTACAGCTGCCATGGCATTTGCCTTTTACAGCACATTTCCGTTACATCCTTAAGATATACATTGGAGGGGGGGGGGTGCACTATTTTCTTGCATAGCCGTAGTCATAAGACCATAGACCCTCCAATCGCTACAATACCGGGACGGAGCATATGGGGGGGGGGGTAAAATCCATCAATTGGTTTTGATGTTTGAAGTAGACAATAAATAAATACAAAGAAACAGGGTAGCAGTAACCCAGGTAGGCTGGTCTTTACTGTACTGTACTCTAAGAAATCCAGGAACCGTCTCACTGAAAGTAGTGTCGAACGCGCCTATTCGGGACTATGAAGCTCAGCCAGGGCCAGAGCACTATATTGTCTTAATCAGAGTAATCTATAAAGGTGTCCTGCACGGCATGTCGAAAACGTAAGCACTCGAAACGGCAACAAAACTACTTCCGAACTTGGTGACTTACATCGCCAGAACGTCTGCCTCTGCAAGCATTGCGTTGCTTTTGCTTGACGCTGGTTGCCGCTGCCTGCTGCAAGGAAGACAAGGCCAGGAGCCCGACCGCCACGATCCCGGATGCGTGCACCATGATGTTTCCTGCGCCAACGATGAGTACATTTTGGGAAGTGCGAATGTGGTGCAGTTTAGTCGAACGTGTCAACGCATGTTCGACACGAGCTACTGCACGGAAGGTACCGCGATCTCCACTACAGTAGTGGTCCCTCTGTAGCACCGAGATGTGCCACTCGGCAATACTGTGCATTATGGCGTTGGCCGGCACTACGGTAGTCCGCACACAGCGACAACTAACTGTGGTTTCCATCTATGCCAGCCGGAAATACCGGCACTTTCGCGGCAACCGGCACTACTCCGCATAATGCGACCACTCGTGATTGCCTACTGTGTCAAGCGATTCATGCGCACTACAGCGAGACGTCGGCACTATCCAGCCGGCACAATAAAGGGGCCTATATTGTGTCGGGCTTGGTTCAGTACTACTAACGAGAACGGCGCGGCAGCCCGTGTTGACGTAGCGAAACGACAAATGCTTTGATAGAGGTGCGTCCGTTTTTTCTGGCGATTTTGAGAAACCTGAAAGCGCAACCCGATGAACAAACCCATGGCCTAGGTATACAAAATAAACAGACTGAAAAACAGGCAGTTTCCGACGATTCTGGGTTAAGGAGCCCCGGCATTCAAAAACAAAAAAAGCAAAAAAAAGTGCTACCTGTATCGTAGCCCCCGTCAAACAAAACATACGCCACAATGGCGGTGAATATCTTGGAATAGCAAAGCCCAAAATCTATGCTCCACCCGCGCGAGTAGCACTGATTATATATGAAGTGAAAAGTACTGAAAGGTGTCTACCTGTTACGGCAGCCTTAAACGTCTGTAAGCCCCAACTCCGGATGGTTTGACGGTCCTTCGGTCGAAATGATACGTTATACAGTATACCGTACGTACTAGAGAGTACAACGCTTGACTATGTTTATAGGCTTAAGTGTGGTATGATATACCAACTAGCACAAGGCCAAGCGGAGGAAACAATTGCCTGGTTCCCGGTGTCGGACGGTAGACTATTTATCATTTTCGACGCCGGTGCCTTTCAGTACTACAGAGTAAGGTCATGTTTAATCGATCACCAGGTGTTCTTGATGGAATACTCCGAAATTGAAACACAATCGTAGAAATCTGTGGTTTTCTTCTTTCGGGAATTATTTGAGTGATCAACGTTGGAGAGCATGCTGCACATTGTCGGAGGGCAAGCATCATAATAATCGTAGAAACAAAATACAACAGACCGTGAATGTTGGTAGAGTACAACGATCATCATGTACATATACCAGGCGGGGTAGGTGAGATATGTCTTCGCGGCGGAAAAAATCCGTTTTCCGCATTTAATCGCCTCACGAGTATTACCTGGTATTCGGCATAACAATCGCAAATTCTTGATACATTAGTCAAGAATCTCAGAACGTACGTAGCAGGAAAAAAAAAGTGGAAATTGGTAGAGCGTACGACCATCATCATCGTGTTGACGGCCAGGCGCAACAGGTGGGTGACGGCTTTGTGACGAGCAATTTCCTTCCGCGATTGCCTCTAGAATGACAGCTGTGATGTTCGATAGAACAGCAGCAACGTCTTGACAGATTCATTCGAAACTCTCCACAAAAGTCTTGATATATTACAAGTATACCGGGTATTAATTGTGGTTAGTTGTAGACTATTGGTACGAATTCCCCTACAGAAGGCCCGGCGGAGGAGGTGAGAGATATCTTGGTCGTGGGCTCTGTTTTCAATTTTCGCGGTGGCCTCAAAAATGATATTCGGGATGTTCCACCGAACAGCAGCATTGCAATGTCCTCGTAATGTATTTCTCCGGAATCCTATGGAATGCACACGTACAACTAAACATAACAGCGACGGCTTGTACAAATGGCGATTACCTTGTAGACAGGTGCGGTCCAGAGCTGCTTCGTAAATGAAAAAAAAGGTTTGCATTGTCGGTGAGCGTAAGCCCCGGTTCCCACAGGGATAACTATTGCGACGATGCCAGGAAAAAGATATCGTTGCCGATAGAACACAAAATTAACTTTTTGAGCCTCTCAACGGTAGTGATAACTGTAAAGACTCTATCAGACTGCCGGTACGCTATTATGTGGGTTTTCCCGGCCTGTTTAAACTTCCGAACAAAGATACATCCATGCCAAAGAAAATGAGGTAGGTGGCTTTACCGGACTCAAACCCCCAAACATACCAGATAAAGTACCGAAAATATTACGCTTTATAGAGGTTTTAAGGCTGGCTTTTGTGTTGTCTACGGAAGAAAGGTTATAATATCGACTGTTTTCCACTAAAATATTGTTTGGGTGAATGAAGTGATATGACTGCAATGTCCCATAAACGGCCAAAACAACAGACGCGTGTACTCTCCCATGCTTGCTAGAACCCTGGTATACAACACGCATACATTAACCCCTAACGTAACACCGCACTCACTTTTAGGTGCCCAAATTATTTCGGTTTGGTGTGGGATGTTTGTTGGAGTGGTATACTACTGTAATATAAGCGTACAATACGTATGCATTCGAGTTCAGAAGCAGCATCCCTATCAATCTCAGTTTGATACCCATCGATTGTGGGTGGCCACACCCGCGCAGTTTGGTGGTGGTGATGCTTCCAGTGCTGGGCTTTTTCAGTACGACCGTCGGCTTGGCGCTGTTCGGTTTGGAGCGTTGACAGAATGCCCTTTTGACAAAGAACGCATAACACTGTGTATTTTTTTCATTCAACGGGTATTTCTTCGTCTCATTAACACATGGGTACAGCCAGTGCTCGTCCTGAACATATTTACATACTCGAGATAATCTGCAACAAATATAAACTACAGTAGTAGTACGTGGTCACAGACTGTGAAACAAATAACAACAATTTGCACTGTGCTACCGTAAGAGCACTCCATAGCTACACGAAGTATTACAGCTGTGGCACAGACAGATGGAATGACCTTGTCGTGCTCGTACCTAGAAAAGGTCACAACCGTAATATATCATACCTGGTAGCTTATAATTTATGTGTACGCGGATGCCTTTACTGCAGAAGCTGTTCGAAAACAGCCTTATCGTGTTCGGACCTGAATCCAGCCGCGAACGAAGCCGGTACTGTTGTGTGGTTGCAACTGAGAGCGCATTCTGCTCAGTCAGGCATGCGTTTTACCAGGTGCAATATGGCTCTCTATACCTACCAGGTGTCATACACTGCCGTACTGGAATGACCGCGTCGTGTCCTCGTACCTGGTTAAAATCTCGACAGGGTGTTGGACTCGGCGGCACCGGCAGGCAGGAGTGTGGCGATGTGTCTGGCTGTTGGAATGACAAGGTAGGGGTTGGCGGGCGGTAATTATCGCCAGGGACGGAGCGGAGAGAGCTGTTCGAAGTTCTTTGTCGATTTCAGACAGAACGCTCACAACGGTTCTGACATCTATATATACATAAAAGTATATTAGATCGGCCATGCGTTTCGTACATCGTATGAATAGGACCGGACAATTCCTACGGGGTATAAAGAGCGAAAATCGTGGTTCGTGAATCCGCAGCTTTAAAGCCTCTTACCGCACTACCGGTGTATACTGGGTATACTGTTTTTAGCCTTATACTATGTATGTACCTGGTACCTGGTATGTCTTACCAGGTACCCGGTATATTGTAGATTGTATACTCTTTGTGGTCTACAGCAAAAAGGGCTCTACTGTTGATGTTATTATTGTGGATGATTCTACGAAACATGAAGACCTGAGAGCTGCTGGCTGACGTGCTTGTCGTCATATTATTTTAAGTTGGTACACACCAGAGATCTTCTTGTTGTCACAAGAATCACATTTTTTTCATGCATACAACGACATACATACCTGGTAGTTTATAAGAATTATTTCAAATACGTCAGCTGTGAGTTCGATCCAATTAATGGTCGATACTGATATTCGCAAGCTGCGCGAGATACTCCGGCCGCACTTTTTCTGGATGTTGTCCTCTTTCAAGGTATAGGTCAATGACTATAGGTATATAAACATATAGGTATTGTTCATACTTTAAAAACAGTTACACCATCCATATATATATATACCTGGTGGGTTTTTTTCCCTAAATGCACACCACCGACAAAATTAAGATGACAGCAAAAACCGCGTCTGGGCGGGATTGAGGGGGTTGCCTGTTGCTTTAGGGTCTCCCAAGTCGTTATGTACTTGTAGCAGTCTGCTTGTCTGCTCTGTTGGAATTTGTTTTCGCTGGCTTTTGCAGTCCAGCATTAAATGCCTATTTGTTGGATGGGTATTCTAAGTCTGTACCAGGTATGCATAGGTATTTCTCCTATCCTCTACATCTTGCTTCCTCAACTGATGCATAATGTTCACGGTGGATTGGCTGCAATCGTCACCCCAGAGCAGTACGGCATGGGTATATATATAGATATATATACCAGGTATATACTTCATTATGCGATACACAACAGTTATCAAACCCCTAGAAAAACCTTGGTTGAGACATAAGTTTAACATGCGATACACAACAATTACCAACCCCCCCCCTCCCTTATAGTCTCTTCTGGCCTAGCACCATTCATGTACTATTTCTGGTTATAGTAGTTCCTGTTCATCATGCAACCGAAAAACAGAAACCCCCTCCCCCCCCCGTTACCACCGCCCTTATAATTTATTTTGGTCTAGCGCCATTCATGTACTGTATCTGGTATGTAGTAGC
>JBBMKB010080354.1:0-12568 GCA_037833945.1 Alaria marginata
TCCCTCCCTCCCTCCCTCCCTCCCTCCCTCCCTCCCTCCCTTCCTCGCCCTCTCTCGTTCCTCTTCATCCTTCTCCATTTGCCGTACTGCATGCCGATGCCAATCCCGTCGCGTTTCGCCTCGTTGGACCTCCTTGCGGACATTTTGGACAATTGCAGATCGCTCTCACTATAGATCTCGGTCTTCCTCTTGTCGGAGTCAGGTAAGCTACAGTAGACAGTAGATAGCGAACAGCTTGTTCCAATTGTTTAAGTTTCTACATCTGTAAGACTGGTTCCATTGTTTTGGTATTGTTTTTTTCTTGTTTTTTTTTCCTTGTGTTTTGTTGAGTTTTATTTTATTGTATTTGTCCCTTTTTTATCTCTCTCTTGGCCACTCGTACTACTTTTAACGACGAAATCCTCTCTCTCTCTCTCTCTCTCTCTTCCTCTCCCTCTCTTTTTCTCTTTTAACTATCGCATCCCAAGCTTATTTCCACCTATCGTTATTTTTCAGCACAAAACCCTTTATCATCTCCTCCCCTTCTCCCTTCCCCTCCCCACCCTTCACTTCGCGCCCCATTAACTACAAACCATCAAATATCGATTCCCGATAATGCCCACCAGTTTCCACTGCGGTAGCGGTTGCGAGGACGCGGGGGCCTACCCCTCCGCTCTAGCTATGGCAAGAGATGTTTTTAATCTAGCCGCCGAGCAAGGACTCCACCTCACGCTGCTCGACATCGGGGGCGGCTTCCCGGGGTGGGACGGGTCGGAGTCTGTCTACCAGCCGTCCTCAGACACAGCAGCTGTTGGGGACGGCAGTGCGGCGATGCGGGGAGCTGAGGGTGTTGATGGCAGTGGTAGCGGTGGTGGCATTGCGGCGGCGGTGGCGGTGGCGGCACCGCCTTTGTCGCTTACTGATGTGGCGAAAGTTACGGTTCCCGTTCTGGACAGGCTGTTTCCTCCCAGCAGCGGGGTGAAGGTGAACAGACGTGTTCGTTTCTTAGCTGGCGTGATAGCGTGATAGTCTGATCATGTGTCATGTGACGCGTCGAACCCGGAAGTATACAGGTTGTTTGTTATGTGGCACTATCCACTATTAATTGCCTACATACATGACTATGTAAGTGCCATATAACCAACAGAACGGACGAACGGAAATACGAGTAAACGGTCGGTCGGTCGGTCGGTCGGTCGGTCGGCTAGTTGATCGTTCCGTTCGTCGGTCCGTTGCCCTTGTTGTGACGGCGCGAGCTTGGGCCGTGTGGGCTCGGTACCGTGAAAGCGAAGCATCTTCCTGCTGCCGCTTTGCCCGATATCGTCTCAATACGTTGCTGACAGACGTGCGAGACGGTGCTCTGTAGATGTGTTCGACCGTGTACTCGTGCGCCACCGTCGCCGCATATACCCTTTAAGTGATACCTGGTATACCGTTCGCGTCGGTGTAGCCACCGCTCGATGTCCAAGGGCGCCAAGAAAAAGGCACGTTTTCACGCAGCGGAGTATAAGGAATATGAACGTGATCGTCTCCAGTACACCGGAGAGGGCCTCCCACGGGTGTATATAATGGCCACTTCCTCCTTCCTTCCCTCCCTCTGTTTTTGATTGTCGGCGTGTCGACGCAGGTAATAGCGGAACCGGGACGGTACATGGTGGAGGCCAGCCACATCCTGTTCGCACGCATCTACGCCAAAAGGCGCCTGACTCTAAGAGGTGCCGTATGTGCTTCCAATGTTCGTTTTTTTATCCAGTATTGCTAGTGTGCTATGTATTGCACATTCACCCCCACCCCCCATGCCCCTCACCCCGACTCCCACCCCCCCCAGCTCGGCTCGCCCTGGCGGTCTCTACGATAGGGGTACAGTGGTACCTCTTTTTGACGCGTGCTACGATAGGGGTACAGTACCTCTTTTAGGCGGTCTCTACGATAGGGGTACAGTAGTACCTCTTTTTGACGCGTGCTACGATAGGAGTATAATACCTCTTTTTGGGGGTCTCTATGATAGGGGTACAGTAGTACCTCTTTTAGGCCGAGGCAGTTTTGTGTGGCGGGGCTCCTCAATATAATCTGATACCAGGTACCTCTTATTATACACGAGGTAGGGGGGAATGTAATGTAAAGTAATTAATTAATTTTAGTTTATTTTTTAGGAGGTTGGTAAGTAATTAATTTTGCAAAAGACTGACGCGATATAGTTAACTAATTTTTATTTTTTGAGGGGGGGTTGGTAGTTCATGAATAAATCTATAATGCTATTCGGTACCAGGTATGTGCCTAGCCGATGGGGCAGACTCATCGGATTGTGCGTACGTTGTTCTCAAAACCGTTTTTTTTTGGGTGCTACAGAGCTCCCACTTTGGGAACCTGAAAAATCTTGTCTTGTGTATTCCCTCTACCGTAGCATCACTCCACTCGCCATTTTGTTTTTTTGCAGAGTCGGACGATGCTGGAGGCGATGGCAGTGGCGAGCAACGAAGGACGACAGCCTACTACATAGGAGAAGGAGTGGACGGCTGCTTCAAGGACCGGATGCTCTGCGACGTCAACTACGAGCCCTGTCTCGTGTCGCCGCTCAATAACCCCCCCCCTCAAGAGGACGATGCATCCCTGTCTCTTCAAGGCAATGAAGCGGTCGCGGTCAGAGCCGGCGAAAACCAACCGCCGCCAGTGATGGAGGAGGATGCGATGGTCATGGGGCCGTCTGGACTGGCCACGGACATGGTCGCTAGGAAGCGCCTTCCTACGTCGCTCGCGCCGGGCGACTGGCTGTACTTTTCGAGGATGGGAGCGTACTCGGCGAGCATCGCCACCGTAGCCTCCTCGGCTGCGCTTAACGCAAAAATCTGCTATGTTGCTGGTACCCCGGCGGCGGAGTAGGCTGGTTGCGTGAGGGTGGACGCGGTTGGCGGGGCGAAGCAAGTGTTCGAGGGGAACGTGAATGAAGCAGGGGGCGAGGAGATCGTTGGTATACGAGGTAGAAATCAGAAACAGCGAGCGAGGATCGTTGGTACAGTAGAGATAATAGTGGTTGATGCTTTGTTTGGTTGATGAAGCTGTGTATTTCGACCCTTTCCCCACACTGCACAACTATCCCACACTAATTTCAAGTAGTTTTACCCAAAAACGTGGGGTGCAGTTCTAAAGCCGTTAATAACGTAGAAAACGGTAATGGCATGCGTGGTGGGCTGTCGGCTATTGACCAGGGTGGCCGTTTCGTTATAGCTTTCGATCCGCGGTTTGAGCAATTGCAGGGGATGGGAGGGTTGGAATGCGGCGTGATCACGTTCGGTTCGAACGCGCGGGCTGTTTTCGTGTCCAGCAACCTACTCTTCTATGCATGTTGCTCTAGGCACATACCCAGAGGCCATCCCACGCCCCTGACACACGAACCGCCGGGGTAAGTAAGCTGCTGCTTCATTTTTTGTCGGCTACTTTTTTGTGTCCTTTGTTAAAACAGCAAGCTATAGCCTGTGTAGGCTAAGTAAGGTGCTGCTTCAATTTTTGACGGCTACTTTTTTGTATCCTTTGTTAAACAGCAAGCTATACGCAAGCTACTGAAGTCTTTGTCAGCCACTGGAAGTGTACGCTATCATACGTAAGTTCGCGCTGTAACCTGTGTGAGCTATGCTACCTTCTCACCCGTAGTATGATTTGACATCATTCGTAAGCTACTTTTGTACTACTGTTAAGTCAAACCGCTTATATTTTATTTAAAACATAAACGTCAGCTGTGAGATTATTTGTTTTCTCTCATCTTTGCAAGTGGCGTGTAAAAATATGCAATATATTTATTCGAAATGTCAGTTTTGTTCAAAAACCGGCGAATTTAATTTCTATACGATACTGGGGGGTCCTACCGACGGATGGACTTTAAGGATCGGTTCAAGAAGCGAGTGGTGAGAGCTCTGAGACCTCGAGCGTCTCACGTGCATAGCCTTGCGAGTGCGGCAGAGCATACGAGCGGAACGACACTTCCCTTGCCGATTGATAGGCCTGCAGTAGAGGTAAATATGTAAGGTATTGTTTTGAGCCTTTTTGGCTGCTGTCGTTGTAGCGTGCGTAAAGTACTGGTACTTGCACCCTTTCGTGGGTTTATTCTACATGTCCTTCGTAAGCTACTCGTATTGCAGGCTATGCACGCTTGTGCTGTAAGCTGTGCAAGCTTCTGCCGGCTGGAATGTTGTGTTTGGACACTACAGTAACAGAAAAATATTCGTAGTTCCCCCTGATTAACGAATGCTTATAAGGCTGTTTTATCAGCGAAGGGTCAACAGTCAGTAGCTACAGTAGCCAACAGATAAGAAACTAGGTTATTTCAGGGTTCGTGCGTAGAATAAGTGACGTTACTATTCTGCCGAGCGGTAGGAATATTGAATGTTGGGAATAGGGGATGCTCAAGGGGGTAGGAATGTTGGGGGATGCTCTCGGCGGTAGGAATGTTGGGGGAATAGGGGATGCTCACAAGATAGATGCTCAAGGCGTCTTGAGATCCGCCATCGGATCGTCACTGCTTCGTTTCTGCTTGTTTCCCTGCCGCCATGTTTTCCTGGTTCGACCTAAGCTACCCTGTGGGGATGAATGAGGCGCATTTAATTGAAAACAGGAAGACGCGTGTACCTTTCCCCAAAACCGACGCCCTCGCGTCCCCGCGGAAGCCTCTCTTTACACTGCAGTTTGCCGCGCTCTCCTGCGGGTATTTGTCGTGGTTGGGCCGTATCTCACGGCGCAATGGACACCTACGTTTGCCTTAGGGTTGTCCAGGACACCTACCTGTACGGTATGTGAAGTATATGCTGCGGTACGGAGGTCACCTCCTCTGATGATGTCGGCCTTGATTTGGTCTGTAACGAGCTCATCGTGGACGCCAATATGGAGGTCGCCCGCTCTGATAAGGTCAGCCTTGTCCTGCGCTTGGACGGGTTCGGCCGAGGCCGTGACTCACTCTTTCTTTCGTGTAAAATGTGCCAAGGAGGTGCCTTCACAAGCCTCCCTCGCCTCATGCGAGGGGAGATCTTCTGTTAATAGCGGTAAGAGGGAGCTCCGGTCGTTCTCGTAGAGGGCCCTTTTTAGTCACGGTTGCGTTCGAGGTTGGAAATCCCGAACGTCAACTAGTGTCATTCTAGGATAGCCCCCCAAAAAAACAGCGATTTTCTTTAACGAACTTTTAATGGCTGCTCGACACGAAGAGGGATGCTACTTAAAATATATTTTCGTATATGTTCTGGTTTGCAAATGACTATCGAACGATGACGTCGGGGTGGCGAGAGGCACCGTTCAGGAGATGCGGCCGGGAGCTGGTTTCAAAACCGGCGATTTCGTTGAAGAAAAGTTGGGGGGGCTATCGTAGAACGTCAACCACAGTGAAGATCCATAATTAATGGTGGATCTCATGTACCGGACGCTGGTTAACTTACTTTCATGGTTGGCACGTGTGATGGGACATTGACAGTATCTGCGTACCCTGTCCTCCACAATATTAATAGGAAGAAACAGGAATAATAGTGTTGGCGTACACAAGATTTTGTAGTTCGTGACTTTTTTTATACTACAGTAACTTCAGTATAGTATCGTCGTTCAAAATGATCTTGTTTTTCTGTTACTCTCGATCTGGTTTTCTTTGTGCTTCGTTTTCTCAGCGTTAATAGATTTTCTGTCCTGTATCTCACGGAGCAAGGCACGACCGGCTGTGATTCTGTGTCCACACCAACAGAGATATCCCCAGATCAACGATCGCTACTATGCTCCCGTGCTATTGTGTTAAGTGTTACCCCCCCCTCGCCAAACGTTACAAAAGTTTGAAACATATGCGGAAATGTCGACCGGTCTATCCCGCAACAACTCTCTTCGCACCGCTGAGAGAAACGGGTCTACTTCCGAAGATACCCATTGATCTACCAATGCTTCGTCCCTGGTAGCTTCGTCTGTTGCTGCTGCTGCTGCTGCTGCGAGTGGTGCTGGTGCCCTTTCCCCGCGCGATGAGTCACCAACACGCTGGCGTATTTTGGGCTGCAGAGGAGAAGTGTACACGTCTGGTCGTGGGGCAGGCGTTGAAGACGCCGAGGGCAAAACGACCGCCTGTTAAAAAAACATTTACACCAAAAACGATTGCGAACACAAGCAGGGATCGTGGTACGGAACTGAGCGACGCCACAAAAAGCATGTAGAATATCGACGAGCAGTGGGAACGCTGCTGAATCCTATGCGCGCTAGAGACTAAGAAGCTACCATAACCGCTCCGTCATAGTCAGCGCTGACTATGACAGAGTGGTTCTGGTGCACATTTAGTTAAGGCACAATCCGGGGCCCGTCTTGGCTGTTAAGCCGTATTGAACAGAAGGCACGCACCGGCAGGGAGATAATAATGATACCTGTGACCACGGCTTGCCCAGACAGTCGCCGAGCATTATAACTCATGTTGCCAGTTCTGGAAGAAAATACATCTGATTGCCACATCAAAATAACACAGAACACAGCAGGTGGGCGCGTACAGAACGCACCCGCTACAATGTGCGTGTGTATGAGTTGCATGCGCCCCTTTTGGTGCGGGAGCGTGACGGATGCACGTTGTTTGGGATTTTTTATGGGCGGGCGTGCATGGCAGTCCCCAATGCGTTCCATGGCGTTCCATGGCACTGCCATCAGCTTTGTCATGGTAGCACTATGGTGACAAAAACACACGGCAGTGCCATGAAAAATACTGAATAATGTGCATCGTGGGGGAGCGTCCTATGAATCCTTTTTCTGACAGAGAACTAACCAAGTAGAATGCAACCAAACGGTATGCCTTGGGGCGATGTCTTGGGGCGAGTGGCGACGATGATTATAACACCACCATGGAGGAATGCGCTGCTACAACCGTGCATAGAGCAACATCCCGAGATGCTGAGGAAGGGGGTGCATCCAATGTGCAACGTAGAGACATGTACGACACGCGCAAAGCACGATACTGCTTGCGCTGTTGCAGCTCTTCCTATCAATAGCAGGTTGATGAGGCCATATTTTTTTTTCTGTTGGCTTTGTTGGTGATCCATTGGTGCCAGCAAGGATCATATACACCGGGTACCTGGTGCCCGGTACCAATCAAGGTATAACAGGGGGCACATTTTTCTTCTCACATGGACCGGGGGGGATAGCAGCGTGGTGTCCCCTTCTGTACTCGGGCCGCGGGAAGGGTCTGTAAACCTCACGCGGTATCGAACATCGGGATCGACTTCTTCTTCTGCCTCGTATTCGGATCGAAGCGCGACCGTCTTCAAGTCGACCCCCACCTCCTCTACACCCAAAACAGGAAAGCCCTCCCTCGCCGGCTGATGATGATGATCATGATGATGATTATGATGTTGAGTCGTGTCGGACTCAGTCTCTTCCCGTTGAACGGTGGGTAGCCAAGTGCAATTTTGCGGGAAATGCATGGCCGTACAAGAAGTTGACATTTTGTTGTGCCGTTTTTGGAGGTTGTCGAACGATCCGCGGAGAGTGGGCGAAGACGGACGGAAGGACGCCTGGAAGCCTCGCTGGTGCAATGGAGCCACCTGCATCAGCAATTCCCGGGTTAAATCCATCCATGTAGTCATATAATTGTTGCACAAATATGCGATTTTCCAGCAAATATATGCAAACAAACGTATATCCGGGGAGGACTCTTATTACCTATTAGAGTATTCTTTGATAGTAGTATGGTAATAGTAGTTGTAGTAGTAGCAGTAGCAGTAGCAGTAGCAGTAGTAGTAGTCAGTAACTAGTTGTTGGTTGCGACCCGAGATGTTGCCGCGTGCTGCGATTGGTCTCACTCCGGTGATGACGGGGTAGAAACCAGGTTGATCGCGAACATCAACGACAATGCTGTTGGTCGCGGGCGTCAACGATACTCGAGTAAAACTGTCAATTCGGTACTACTGCTGTATTAATCGTCAGTAACCAATGCATTTATCTATGACCCGAGATGTACCGGGTGCCGCGATTAATCCCGGTTCGGTGGTGATGGGGTAGAAAACTGTTTGATCGCGGACGTTAACGGTAATACTGTTTGATCGCGGACGTCAACGATACTCGAGCAGAGCTGTCAACTCCATATTCAGTACAAAGTATGTGTAGTGATATGGACAATGTCCTCTGGGTTCAGGGAGGCGGGCGTATTGAACTATGCACACGCGAAACGGGGAAGAGGGCAAAAATGTATGCGCGTTGAAAATATGTACTGATACCAGGTATGCGCGTGGCAAAAATGTTATGTATGCATGTGAGATACCCGTTCCCACTTATTTGACCATTATTGAAGGACGGTGCGTGGTGCTATACAATTCACCAACCGTGCCAAAACCCAAAGCAACGAAGGGCTACGGCTCGCTGGGAGGCGGTCGTTTACGCTGAGCAAGCGACGGGTGTTTACTGTACTAGTCTACTCGATACCTGCCTGTGTTGGTGGGATGCTCGAGCCAACAGTTGGACAGGTCAGCCCAGAAGACGAATGGATGCCGTACAGCAAGAGCACACACACAGACAGCATACATACACATCTCTCGCAAAAGATTCCCCGATGGCCGTGAGTGGCTATTACGATATTGCTTCTCTATCACGCAAACAGTAGTACTACTTCTATGACCGAGGTACACGTAAAGGAACAGTAAACCGAGGCGCTTCTCACTCGCAACGTACATACTCTGTACATCAATTACACTGACTGGGAAACCGAGAGTGCCCACCAGGGCGACCAACAAACCTCTAACGATCTTCTCAGCATGCATGCATGGGTTGCACGCACAACTTTAAACAATTTTACCAGAAGAAGGAGTTACACATCGTCGAGGAGACAGGTCACAGTAGCCAGTGTCACTCACTCACCCGGCCTGAAACGGGTGTGTTTATTCTAGGCGCCTCACGTCGACCCCAATGTGGTGACGGTGGAGGACTTTCGGAGCCCCAACGCAGCGCTCCTGCCGGGGACACAGGCCTCTTACCATCCTCACGAACAGCAGCAGCACCACCACCACCATCACCACCACCACCATCACCAACAACGGAAGTCTTGTTTGATCCCACCATCTTATGACGTGGACCTTTGTCATAACAGTACTTGCCATCACCACCGCCACCGCTGCCTCTACCACCACCACCACCACCACTACCACCAGCACCACTATCAGCCGGCCTCGTGGGCGAAGAGGGGTCTACTCTACCTCCTCCTCCTCCTCCTCTTCCTCCTCCTTTGTCGTGGCAACCACGGCTGGCGACGGGAGAAGAGCATGCCGTTTGCGGCTGCCTCGAGCGAAGAGTCGCGGCGGAGGCGGCCGCCTCATCGAGGCAGCAATTCGCCACCACGAGGGCCGCCGTTTGCGGAGCCTGGGTGTACTTGAGCGTGCTCGGCGTGGCCCACTTTCCCAACTTCGGATGCTCGGGAGCGACGGTGAAAAACCTTGTCGGGCTCTCGAAGCAGCTATCCTGGTAGGCCTCAACGACGCTAAAGTTCGGACTCCCCGGACGTTTGCTGGCGGCGGCGGCGGACACCGCGCCGACAGGGCGTATCCCGATTCGTTGTCGCACTTCTACTTTCATACCGTGATGTCGCACTGCTACTACTACTCCTTCCGAAATTGAGGCACTTCTAGTCTCTCTCAAATATCGCCTGGTTTCTATCGTTACCGTTACTACTGCTGCCGCCGTGCCTTGTCGGGTGCAGATGCTATTGTGATGCAGCTCGGTTGGAGCGGGGTGAACGATCGACGGTTTTTGGAGTGTATGGATGGACAACGAGCCCGGGTTTGGAAACGACGGTTACACGTACAATCATAATAAAACGGCCACGATTTGTTTTTATTGAACAACGTAACCGCTCATACCGCTCATTCACATCACACATGCATACTGTACTCGTGCATGCGCGCTCGTTGTCCAACCTTGGTACTTCGAACGTTCGTCATCATGCACGTTCGTATCATACATGCATAGTGCTACATACGCGCTCGTTGTCCAACGTTCGTACTGTTTTTCTTCTTTATGACGGGGCTCCTTAACCTCAAAATCGTCGGAATATCGTTCTTGTTTTTTTGCAGTACTACTAATGGTGGTGGCATGCTTTTTTTTGTATACCTACCTGGTACGTTGGAATGTCGTTCTTGTTTTGCAGTAGTACTACTGTTTTTTTTTTCCATTTTTTCACGTTTCATCAGGAAGAAATATTTCATCCTGAAGTTCGAAAATATCCTGTTTGGTGGTGGTATGATATTTTTTGTATACCTACGTAGGCCAGCGGGGTCTGTTTATCGGGTTGCACGTACTTGCAGTGCACTCACAATCAGTTTTTGGGTGAGGCATAGAGCTCACTTGCTTCAGAAAAAAAAAATCACCTCTACCGTGGTACGTGTCTCTCGTACCTACGTAGTATCGATCCAGTCACTTTACAACCTGAGCTACGGTCAGAGCGGCAACCCCCTTTTTACTCAAAACAAGAGCGAGGTCGCGCGAGCGACGGAGCGACGGCGCGAGCGACGATGGCGGCCATAGGCCGCCCAACGAACTACCGAGCGACGAGGTCGAGGGACTCACCGGTCGGTCGATCGACCGAGCGACGGCGCTTGATCGGTCGAAAATAACACGTTATTATCAAGAATAAAAATACACGACATACAGCTGTGAGATCAAAAATGTGGGTCGGAACTCATCTTTGCAAGCTGTGTGTGATACTCCGATTGCGCGTATTACAGGGTGCGTATGTTGTCCTCATGAAAGATATAGGTCAATGTATGTATACAGTATAGGCCCGCCAATAAGAAACAACCCAATGAGAAACTAATGCTCACTTTTCAAGGGACGCTAAGAAAGAAGGACTAAGAACTCGTATTCACCGGCGAGCACGATATTAAATCGTATATTGACCTGTCCTCAAAGTTGCTCAAGGTTGATGGCAAAATAAGAAACTGAGGGTCACTCGAAGTAGGTGTTTCTTATTGGCGGGCCTTTACTGTACCTCGTGTAACAAAACCATTTCATAAAACACGTGAACGGCTCTCTGTACTTGACTCTGAAACGCGCGCGTAACAACATATTTCTTGGCGGTGCATAACAATGATGTCGCGAAACAAAAAAAACACTAAAAAAGCTTTCGATTTGCAAATAGATATCTGGTAGGGCAGATAGACACTAGCGCGAGTCGCGAATAGCCCTGAGCCGCTAAAACAAGGGCGATAAAAAGTATCCCCCCTACCCCTACTACTAATACAGTAGCCGGGGTCTTAATTAGGGCCTGGTTAACCGTTGAAGACCCATCCATCAAGAACAATCCCAAGGTAGACGCGACCAACAACGATTTAACCTTTTTCGAGGAACCATAACAGCGGAACCAACACAAAAGAGCATTAGTGTTTTTAACACAAAAAACTCTCAGTTAGTTAGTTGACTTCACGTCGACGGCTGATGTTATGCCTTTTTCATAATAATACATGTTTCCACCTGGAATAAATACCATGTAATAATACGCACAGAAACAAGAGATGTGACGCTTGTGTCGTGTTGTTATTATTTGTTTTGTCATTTTTGCTGATGCCTGGCACGCAAGCTTAGATAACGCCGGTGTAAACCCTGCCTACCTGCATACCGGCAGGGTACGCATCAAAAGGCGTTAATATCCAAGAACAGTACCGACCAGCAGCTCAACTTTCAATACCGACCACCGATTTTTATTGGTCAGTACTCACACTCCCTCAAGAAACGCTTTCACTACTACCAAAATAACGAAACCATTCAACTCAAAAAAGAGTGTGCACAACACATCTACCCCTCCAGCCATGGTGTACTGCACGGCCTTCCACACACTATGAACTCCTCTAACTAAAAAAACCAAGAAAAATATTTTGTACAACCAACCGCTCTGCAGAGCAGCAGGGAAGGAATCCAACGGCTCTTTCGATAATACGTTTGCCCCCAAGCATCAAACCCCAACCGGCGGGGACGGTTACAAACGGTCGCAAACGGTCGCCGGGCGAAAATAGCCGTTGAAACCGTCGCAGGCCCTTTTTACAAAAATAAAAGCGCTGGACCGTCTGGTCGTAAGACTTCGCGAAGCAGACAGATGTGACGCCGGTCGCCGTAGCATAACAGCAAAATCTTCTTAATAGAAAAATAGAAATAATCGTTGTCATCTTCGTCGCAGATCGCGAGCCTTCACGTCGTATCACAATATAACTCGTCGTCGTTTTTTTCGCAAATCGCGAGCAATCTTATACGAATATGCTTCTTGTGTCGTATAGCAGCCACTACTTGTAAGCTTCTTTTAAGCTTCTTCTAAGCTTCTTCTAAGTCGAACTCCCCCTATACCCATCGCCAAAGCCACAGCCACAGCTACGGCAACACCGGCAGTGATGTTTAGTCTCTTTGAAAACAGTCGCCGCCACAACCACAACCACAACCACAGCGGTAGCCAAATTTCGACTCTGTAACACAGCTACGGTTACAGCAACAGCGGTGGTCATGTCTCGTATCTTCGAACCAACACGAGGGGATGGAGGGGATGGTGGGTGGGGGGGGGGGGGGGTTCCCTCCACCACCCGCTTCTGCCTTCCGGCCCCCCTCCCCTAGAACAAAAACAAAACCT
>JBBMKB010080365.1:0-12567 GCA_037833945.1 Alaria marginata
GGTGATGAAAGAAAGGAGCACCCCCCCACCCCCCCCCCCCCCGTCTAGACTCTGATCTTGGCATGTGGGAAACTCAGCCTCTCGCGATAACTCGAGACAAATGCAAAACTGACGTCGGCGTAATCACGCGGTCTGTCGGGGTTAATATTTTTGAGAGCAACACTGGAGTTGCAGCATTCACCGGCCTTTCCGATTGTAGATAACGTTTTGGGTAGGTGGTGTTACATTTGAAGGTGCAATTACTACAGTCGGCGCTCAGGAATAGAGGGTGGTTTCATCCAACGTCTACCCGCTAGACTCTGATCCTGGGATTTTGATAACTCAAGCTCCTTTGTTATTTCGCGAGAAGCAAACAATGGCGTCGGGTAAGCACGTGGTCTGTTGGGGCTAGTAAAAATACTTATTCCAACAGAGTGACTACCCTACGGCTATTTGTTTCGCGTGAGTTAACATGAACGGCTGAGCTCCCTACATTCTAGGATCAGAGTCTAGAAGGTGGTCGACTAATCACTTGGTTTATTGGGGTTATTATGCTTGAGCGCAATATTTTAGTAGCAACAGTCACCGGCGTTTCCGATTCAAAGCGACGTTTTAGGTTTGCTGCTACAGCTTAATATATCTTCTCGTGTGCCGGAGTGGTCTGTTGGGCCCGAATAAAATGGTCCGAGTACATTAATCTTAGGCTGTTTTCCCTTCAGCAAGTGTCTTGCGGGAACAATATTGGACAAGATCATGCTAGTTGGCTACTGGAAGACGGGGAAGATGGCGCGATACAACGTGAGGTCTCCGCTACTAGGAGAGTAGTGGGGGGCAAGCGGTGACGGGAGCAGGCCTGCGCGTCCGACCTACCGCTGTCACCGGCTTTCGGGGAGGACTTTGCCGCCCGCGCATGGAAGTAACGCTACGAGTAACGTAAGTACGGATAAGCTGGCTCCGCGGTGGTCAGTACGGGAGCAAGACGTTTGGGTGGGACCACTGGCCGGTGCAGGAGGCCTCATCCGATCCAATACATACATTGAGTGATCCGTAACGGAGATAAATAATATCAGGTACCTGGTATTGCAGTATTATTCTACAAGTTGCGGTCTTTTCCAGGAAATGCTGCAGCGCTGAAGGTACCTCGGCCGAGGCGCCCTCAGCGCGCGTGGTATATCCACGGACGAGGACTCCCTGCTCGCGCAGGAGGCCTCATGCGATCCAAACCTACATAAAGTGATCCGTAGCGGAGAGAAATAATGCTACAGTATCCGGCTGTCGATGATGTATTTGTTGGTGTTCGCTTGGGGGCTGCTTTACATGGATGTGGCATGGATACCAGTCGGAATCGGGCTGCTGGAACTGTGCACCAGTAATTCCCGCATTGGGCGAATCGATGATTGCCTGGTAGCGACGACGCGGAGATTCGTCCTCCGTGCAGCCCCGGCAATGGTGTGGTTATTGTGCGTTTGTGTCGTTTGGTGTCGCACATAATAATTATCTTGCCACGGGAGAAAACTCTCATGTGCAACTCCAAACGACATAACCGCTCAATACCAACCCATCCTCACGTTTGTACGGCGGCCGAAACCCCTTGGCGCCGTTATCAGAGAATCATTGAGACGCCCGTTTCTGAAACATATTGGTGCGTAACTTCAGTAACTCCTGCAACCCGACTCCGCTGACTCGCATGATATATACAATGTAGAGCAGCCCCCAAGATACCCCAACAAAGCACCACCGACAACCGGATACCGCAGTAGCTATCCCACCTCCAAGACAACAACACCGACCCACACACCCAAAACTTCGTCTGCAATCGGAAACGGCGGTGATTGCTGCAACTATAGTGTTGCGCTTAAAACACTAACCCCAACAGACCACGTGGTATGCCGACGCCGGTCTGTTTGTTGTTGTCTCGAGCTAATCCAGGATGCTGAGTTACCCATATCACAAGATCAAAGTCTGAAGGGTGGCTTGCCCTCTCCTCTGGAGTCTGATCCCGGGATTTAGGTAGCTCGGCCTCTCGGTTTAACTCGCAAGGAAACCAAAAACCGGCGTCGGGTAAATACGCGGTTTGTTTGGGTTAGCGTTTCTTTCCTGCGTAGAGTCGTGAGACAAAACAGAAATAGCGTCGGGTAGTCACGCTGTCTATTGGAGTTAGTGGGATTGCTGACCCCAACGGACCACATGATTACCCGACGATATTTGTTTTTTCTCGCAGTTTAACACGAGAGGCTGAAATACCCAGGTTCCGGGATCAGAGTCGAGGAGGGGGGAGAAACCACTCTTTATTCCTGCCACATGAGCACCTGAGTAGTTACCGCGCCTTCAAGACAATGCCACCCTCCTAATATGCCTCCTACAATCGGAAACGCCGGTGAATGCTGCAACTATATTATTGTGCTGAAAAACACAAGTCCCAACAGACCGCGTGATTATCGGACGCCATTTTCCTGTTTTTCTCGTGAGTTAACGCGACAGGTGTTGTCATCCTCATCCCAAGATCAGAGTCTAAAGGGCGGCTCCCCCCTCCTCCAGACTCTGATCCTGGGATTTGGGTAACTCAGCCTGTTGCGTTGTCTGACAAGAAAAACAAAAAGAAGCGTCCGGTATTCACGCAGTCTATTGGGGCGTGCGTTCCCCTCTCTCGCGTTAATTCGCGGGTAAATTACTGTGCTCGAAAACACCAACCCCAATAGACCACGGGATTGCCAAACGCCATTTTCTGTTTTTCTCTCGAGTTAATCCGAGAGACCGAGTTACCCACAACCCAGGCGCACAGTCTAGACGCTGGTTTCTCTTCCCCTCTAGACTCAGATCCTGTGATTTGCATAGCCCAGTCTCTCGCGTTAACTCGTGATTATAATAAAAACTGGATGGCATTGAGTAATGACGCATTATGTTGGTCCATTTCTTTGTCTTTCTCACAAGTTATCACGAGAGGCTGAAGTACCCAAACCCCACGTTTAAAACCTAAGGGGGGCGGGGGCGGACCACCCTCTACTCCAGCCGAGTGAGCGCCTTAACTCTCGAGAGAAATAAAAAGTGGCGTCGGGGAATCACGCAGGCTGTTTGGGTTAGTTATAGACTCTGATCCTGGGATTTGGGTAACTCAGCCTCTCGCGATAACACGCGAGAAAAACAAAATATGACGCTCGGTAGTCACGCGTTCTGTTTGAGTTACTAACTCCAACAGACCGCGTGATTCCTGTGTGCCACGTTTTCGTTCTCTCTCGGGATAACGTGGGAGGCTAGGATACGCAGATCCCATAATCAGAGTCTAGAGGGGGTGGGAAACCACCGTCTACTCTGCCGTATGAGCGCTTATCGTATCATTCACACCTTCAAAGACAACTCTCCCCACCCAAACCGTAGCCTACAATCAGAAACGCCGGTGAATTCTGCAACAATAATGTTCTAAAAAAGATGTTCTCAGAAACAATACCCGCAACAGACCGCGTGATTACCCGACGACTTTTTTTAGTGTTTTCTCGAGCTATTCCGAGAAGCTGAGTCACCCATATCCCGGGATCAGGGTCTAGAGGGGAAAGCGGGGGGGGGGCTACGATATACGGGTGAATGCTGCAACTATAAAATTGTGGTCATAAACACTAACCCCGACAGACAGCGAGACTACCCGACGCTATTTTCTTGCTTTTCTCGCGAGTTAACGCGACAGGCTGAGCTACCCACATCCCAGGATCAGGGTCTAGAGGGGGGCTTTCCTCTGTAGACTCTGATCCTTGGCTGTGGGCCGTTCCGGCCTCTCGCGTTAACTCGCGAGAACAACCAAAAAGGCGTCGGATAGTCACGCTGTCAGTCGGAGGTGTTTTTGTTTCTATCCCCAATGGACCGCGTGATTACCCGACGCCAATGTTTTGCATTTCTCGCAAATTAACGTGAGAGGCTAAGTTACCCAGGTGCCAGGATCATATTCTAGAGGAGAGGGGGGGGCACCCTTTATCCCTGCTACATGTGCGTGTACAGTAGCTGTTACGCGTTCAATACAACACCACTTACCCACAACGTTGCCTACAATCGAACACACCGGTGAATGCTGCAACGATAGTATTGTCTATAAAAACACTAACCCCGACAGACCCAGTGATTTCCCGACCACCCTCTAGAATCTGATCCTATGTGGGTAACTCTGCCTCTCGCGTTCACTCGTGAGAAAAACACGAAAACGGCGTCAGTAATCACGCTGTCTATTGTCTCTTGTCTTGAAGTTGTCGTAGTGGTTTTGCTTACCCCAACGGACCGCGTGATTACCCGACACCATTTTTTGTTTTTTCTTTCGAGTCAACGCGCGAGGCTAAATTACACAAATTCCAGGATCAAGTCTAGATGGAGGAGAAAACCACCCTTTATTCCTGCCACATGAGCACCTAGATTAGTTGTCGCACCCTTAAAGACACCGTCAACAACCTAAAACGTCGCCTGCAATCGGAAACGCCGGTGAATGCTGCAACTATAATACTGTGCTCAAAAACCCCAGCCCCAACAAGTCACGTGATTAGCTGACCACGCTCTAGACTCTGGTCCCTACCTAGAATGTAGGAACACTCAATCTCTCGCGCTAACTCGCTAGAAAAAAAAATGGTGTCGGGTAGTCACGCTGTCTGTTGGTGTTAGCAAAACCACTAGCCCCAACAACCGCGTGATTAGCCAACGCCATTTTGTTTTGTTTATCTCTCGAGTTAACGCGAGAGGTTGAGTTACCCAGGTCTCAGGATCAGAGTCTCTAGAGGGGGGGGGAACCACCGTCTTACTCTGCCGCACGAGCGCCAGCAGTAGCTGTTGTACCTTCAAAGACAACACCACCTACCCAAAACGCCGCCTACAATTGGAAACGCTGGTGAATGTTGCCAACTACTTCAGTATAATATTGTGCTCGAAAACACTAAACCCAACAAACCGCGCGATTGCCCGACCACCCCCTAGACTCTGATCCCAGGATGTAGGGAGCTCAGCCGCTCACGTTAACTCACGAGGAAAAGTCGAGCGGGGTAGTCATGCTGTCTGTTGAAGTTAGTGATTTTACTAGCCCGACGGATCGCGTGATTATCCGACGCAACTTTTTGTCCCTCCCGAGTCAACGCGAGGGGCTGAGTTACCCAGATCCCAGGATCAGGTCTAGAGGGTAGAGGGGGGGGGGTAAACCACTCTTTATTTCTGCCTCGGAGTGAGTGGTGTAACCTTGATCGGTAGTTTTAACCTTGACCGGTGTTTCCGATTGTAGGCGACGTTTTGGGTGGGTGTCGTCGCTTCGAAGGTGCGAAAGCTACAAGTATATATAAGCCGCTCTGATGAAACACTCCTTTTTATGGTGTTGGGTGGGAGGGGTCCTTAAGCACGGCCAGACATTGAGCCACCAATGCAGGGTATGAAAATAAACATATACCTGGTAGGATACAGTAAAGAATGACATCCTGAACATTTCACCTATTTAATAAACATTTGACCAATCAGAAAATTGCGGGCACGAAATGTCTTTTAGGCGATATGCAACTACCACTAATATACCGCGTAGTAATATGTCGTTGCGAACGAAAAGAAGATACAAAAGTCCCAACTTGTTTTCGGGAAGACGCACTGCATCATAGCTTTACAGTCACCGAGGTGAACTCGATACAGCTGGCGACAAAACCACTAGGTACTGCCTTGGCGCAAGCTCGTCCGATTCTGTAGACGCCGGGTTTGTGGAAATCGGTTTTGTACGAGTACATGTCTCGCAATCGATCATGTAAACGACGACAGACGACAGCAATTTTTGCACGTAACGGCTGAAATAAATTGTTCACATCAGTTTAAGTCTAACTGTTTTTCTTTGGTGGTTTAGTTTGCGCAGTACGCAACAATAACAATGGCAAGTCATCGAGGAACGGAGCCTCTCTCAGGTAGACAGGAAGGCAGTCGTACAGCAAACAGCCGGCAACAGCACCGCGTACAGTAGCCGAAGTTTACGTATTTCAAAACTGCGTGTGCAACGTTCGTGCTGCTTACAGCGGCCGCTGATTTTCTAGTTTTGGTGAGTTTTGAATACCCAGTCAGAAGGAGAAGGAGGCGTGAAGGGCGATGGACGATGGGGCATTGGGGACCAACCCACAATTAATCAATGAAGAATGGACATTTTCGGATCGGCTCAGTACTGGGTACACATTTAACTCGTGTACCTGCATGTACAATACCGGTAGACCCGAACTACAAATCAAGGGGGTGCACGACGCGCGCAACAGAATGCTAACTGCGCGCTCACAGTATTGATATATCGTTGGCGATATCGCACTGGTCGCTTGTTTGATTGCTGTAACTGAGTCGGAAAAAGGTTAGACTAACCCCACAAATGTAATTTGAACAGTACAATTATTAGGTTCTGCCACGAATTGGCTATTCGTCGCGCCTCCTAAGGACTTGAAGGTATGAACCCTGAGATAGCCAGCCGATTCGCGCCGAGTGACACCCCTTCCTCTCCTCGCGGCAGGTCGGACACAAGGCACTGACACAACTCAACAGCCAACACGACAGCAATAGCAACAACAACCACATCAACGAAAACAGCAACACCAACAGCAGCAGCAGCAGCAGCAACAACATCAACAGTAGCAAAAGCACCACCAACGGCACCACTAACAGTAACGAAGACAAGCGCCTCACCTCGCGACAACCGCCGACCAGAGACGCCATCCAACAAGTACATTATATGGGCCTACTTGCAAGAGCCAGAAACAACCCACCAAAAAATAGACGCTCACTTTTGTGGGGACGCTGAGAAACAACGAATAATAGATCATCCTACTCCAACAGCAGCAGCAACAACGGCAGTACCGGGTACATAGCAGCCAATGGTCAGTGTTGGTGTACCCAGTAACGTTTCAGCCTTGGCCAGCATAGAATTACAGGTTATATGTTTTCTTGCGGTAGGATCCATACTGTGCACGCCTCCCTTGTCATCAACGCCCCTCCCCCTCATGACTTGACGACCTTCTTGTAGGCGATGGTGCTGCGCTTGCCCCTCTCCTTAGCCTCTTCAATCACGAACATCAGCTGTTGCGACACCCAAGAATTGCACACGCGAAACCACAGAGGAAATTGTGCGGCTGTGAATTGCCTTACTACAAATCGCCGACTATTAATAGTAGTATTAGGCTAGTTACTAGACTAGTTATTATCCTAGTTGTTAGACTAGTTGGCTACGTATTACAGTTAGTTGCGTACGGAAAATTGCGAAGTTCTGCGTCTTTGTATCTGACTATTAATAGGGACTATTCATAGCAAGTTTTGTAGCTCGACGTATGGTGTTTATTAACAACGACTACCTGGTACCTGGTAAGTCAGTTGGCATTTACTTTTGCCGCCCAACAAACAAGCATGAATAGCAATTACTGTATTACCAATCGTTTAATAACCATCACCTCCAGCCAACTGACAACTCACTGTGTCAGGAAAAAGGCAAGCAAGGGAACACGAAAGCGGGCAGGGAATAAAAAAACATTCCGCAAAAATAAAATACCATTAATATGAGTACCACAGTGGAGGCGTATAAAAAGCGGGGGTAGCATGCAGAGGGGTTGGAAGTAACGCGGCAACGATTAACGCCATTCGACTGTACAGATTCAAGGACAGCACTCTTTCGCTTTGGGCAACACCTGTAGCAAAAGCACTGATCAATGCGCACCGAAAAACAGAACGTCCCCACGATTGACTCTGTAAGAAATGCATGAGAAAGTCTCACTTGGAAGTAGAGACATGTTGCGAGACAAGTTTAAATGGTAAAACGGTCGAGGTCTCGGCTTCCACGATCAATAGCTGCGACGAAATCTCCCGTTTCATGTTCGCGCACGTATAGTACAGCTTGATAATACTTGTTTTTGCCCCGGTGTGAAGAGAAACCTGGGACACGGACGTATCCCCTTCCGTGTCTTGTCTAGAAGTACCACAACAGCAGGACTAATTATGCCACAACAACTGCGCGCAGTTCATAACTTGAAAAAAGCAGCATCCGCAACTCCTAATGCAGTACAAACTGGACTCGCCTGGACCCCACTGAAGACGAACGCGAAGCCGCCTGCCGCGCCAACGATCCCTTCCCAGTCGATGAAGATCCCATCTGCCACTCGACCTGTATTCTGGATACCAGCGGCGTATCCTATCATGTTGACCAGCAGGAGGGCCATCACGTTCGACGTCGCGCCAAGCGCCTGCACCATCCTGCAAAAACAAAAACGACATCAAGCATAAGGTTCCTTTCGCGGAGAGTGCGCAAGCGGAAGCACAATGACCCCATCCCGGCGGTGCATATGGCCACCTGTTGCCATCTATTGGCGCCTACTGGCATTCATTGCTTAACTTCTGCCACCCGTTGTCACATATCATAGATTGCCACGTATTGCCAGCTACTGCCAAACAAGAATGCTTAAATATGGCATGCAACCAAGAAGGTAACCGGTAGCACCTCTGAGTGTTGTATGCTTCGCATATAATTAACAGATAAAATACAACAACAAAAGGCAATTACAACAAACCTGTTGGCCAGCGGATTAGCCCGACAGCTCTCGAGAGCGGCGCTCCGTCGGTACAGCCCCTTCACTACCGCCTCCAGCACGAAGAACATGCCATTCAGGAGCCCCCACATGAACAGCTTGGGTTCGACGTCGTGCCAAAAAGAGACGAAAGCGAAGACGACGAATACATTCCATCGCCTGCCAGGCTTGGAGCCCCCTAGAGGCACGTATATGTAGCGCACAAGCCACTTGTTGAAGCTGCAGTGCCACCCTTTCCAGAACCCCACGACGGAGTAGTTGTTGGTCATGCATTTCTGCCCAAGCGATGCCCGTTAAGCAAAACAACCACGCGGAAAAGGCAGCGGTTAGCAACACCACGGCCAACTACAGCTCAGAAAAAAAGTACATAGCACAGGACAACACAGCAAGACACAGCACATGAGCACGCAAAGTGTAGCACAGGGCATGCACCCGGGTGCCCCCAGAGCATATACTTAAAATACCCTACGACGCACCGTTGAAATATTCATATCATAGGCCCATCACCGCAGCGGACAGTGGGCAGCGCCGATGTCATCTGGTTCATGACAAGTTACAGCTAACTGCAGCTAACTGCATTCATTTGCATTCATTTGCATTCATTTGCATTCATTCTACACTACATGTGCTACAGTGCAGTACATGAGACTAAGTGCACTGCGGTACAACACAGTGCAGTGTACAGTACAGTACAACATGTTCGTGGACCTCACCATCATATTTTCAGGAGGTTCTACCCCATCACACAGTGCCCAGAACCTGAAGACTCTCCAGATTACGAGGAACTTGAGCCACATGATGAGCAAGATGGTGTACACGAACAAAGCTAGAATCCCAGGGCTGAAACTGTCGGGGTAGCGTTACGATGGCGTTTGAGTTGAGGCCGACAAGAAGAAGAGAAGAGACAGGCGCGAGGGGGCGAACAAGAGCAGAAATATTTTAACTACGGCTGTGAGTGGGCTGACGGATGATGATGATGATGACGATGATGTTTTCACATTATTAATATAGCTCATTTTCCTGAAATCTAACCCGTGGTCGCTAAAAAGGCTAAAAAAACATCCCTATGGAAGAAAAAACAAGTACCAGATGAAAAAAAGTAGTAAGTGCACCCATTACCGCAGGAATACCAATACACACAGAGAACGGCATTACGGGCTGACTATAAGTCGTCGATTATCAGCATTTCTGTCCTATCCTAGCTGAGCCAAGTCGAACACATTACTGCCTTTTGAGAGCGCGCGAGAATGGCAGGCGGCTTGATCGGTCCCACCCACTCAAGCGCGACTCGATTGACTCAAACTCAGTTCAGGGTTGAACCATACCTAACCTCTAACGCTAATCACTTTTTGTGGAAATGGCGATGTGCTGAGGAACTAAAAACGTTCTGTCGGAGCCGGGCCAAGTCGAAAACATTACTGCCTTTGAGAGCGCGTTAGAAAGATGTGCGACTTAACCGACCCCACCCACTCGATTGTCACTTGACTGACTCGACTCACTTCAGGGTCCCCGAGCGCGCGAGGGCGAAGACCGGTAGGTGGTGCACGCCCCACTCCAGGAGAAGCAATGCAAATGCGATTCTCGACAGATAGAACGTCATGCGCCCCCACCTGTAGGACCTTTGCGGACAGGCCATCTGCGGGGAAGCGGCGGGGGCGGGAGCTCGCTGCGTCGGAAGGCCGAGAAATACATGTTGTGATACATATATGATACACATATGAAAGACGCAAAGTACGGTAGGGGTGCGCTTAAGTTTTGTAAGGCTCCTCAGTTGAGGAAGGCACATGCTACAATGACCGTTTTTTTCAGGGGATCCTCACTTTAGGGCGCTCTTCACCTCACCCACCAACTGATTTTTGAGTAAACTGAAAGTGCAACCCGATGAACAAACCCATGTGGCCTAGGTATACAAACAAAATCGACTGAAAAACAACGAGTTTCCGACGATTTTGGGTTAAGGAGCCCCGTCATTCAGAAACAAAAAAGCCAAAAAGTGCTACCTCTATCGCAGAGCCCGTCGGAACTCCATACCTCACCCCAAAACCCTCTTTGACAAAAAAATACGCTTAACCAGATCAACAATCCCTGGTGGGTATTTAACGAATACTATAACTATAGTCAAACATTACTGGAATTCAAGCGATGTTGGGTAGTTGTTTAGTCTGATAGTGCTGATAGTGCTGATAGTGCTGATAGTGCTGATAGTGCTGATAGTGCTGATAGTGCTGATAGTCTCATTGAGGAGCCCCGTGAGTTAGAAATTCCTTGACCAAAACGCGCAATGCTAATTGTGGCACACATTAATGGTTTGACAGGACGGGTGTAAGTTCGTATGATATGAACGCGGCCAAAGGTCGAACGAGGTTTGCGGGGCACGCGGGGTGTTATAGCTGGCTTTGTGTCAAGAGGCCGCTTCTTGTTGCGCACCGTAGCTGCAACTCGCGGAAATCAATCCCCAGCATCATCAGCATTAGCATCGGCACCAGCACCGGCACCATGTGGGCACAGCAGAGTGTCGACCAATTGTACGGTAGCATGGTGGTATGGAGGTACGATACTCACGTGTGACACGAAGGCGTTGAAGGTCAAAGTGGGGCCCGCGAGATACAGGGGCGCGTAAAATACGTAGGTGAGGCAGTGCCACAGGGAGTAGTCCGACATGGGTCGGTGCGCCAAGACTCTAGACGAGTAATCGTACATGTCGCGTTCCTCCTTGACCGCCCCTTCGATGCTCCCGCTTCCGCCTTTGGCTTTCTGATCACACAGGTGCAAAGTGGCAAGACGCGGAAGATTGGTCAGATGTGATTGGTTGGGGTGGGATGGGATTTGACGGGATGGAATCGAATCGGATCGGGGAGGATCGGGGAGGATCGGATGTAATGGGATGGGACGGGATGGGATGGGAGGGGATGGGGTGGGATGGGATGGGATGGGATGGGATGGGATGGGATGGGATGGGATGGGATGGGATGGGATGGGATGGGATCGGATAGGAATTGAATGGTAGGGTGTGGTATGGTATGGTATGGGGTGGATTGTGACGGGATGGGGAGGGATCAGCGGCGGGGAGGCTCTGGCCTGGTGGACGGCGTCTAGTTGGCATCTCGAAAGAAAATGAACGCCATCCTTTGACCACGTACGCAAGGGTTAAACGGCAGACGCCAGCCGCTCGTCCTAAAAATACTGTTGCGTAAGGATGCCGCGGGCATTCCTTTGACGTGCAATCGATTTCCAACGTGCCCAATTTCCGGACGTATCCCACGGTGCCGAAAACTAAACGGATAGCTTAGCTTAGCTGAGCCTAGTCTACCAGAGTTAGTGATAGGGTTAGGTTTCAACAACTAGTAACTAGCCCAACCTAGCTTAGCCTACTGTAGCCTACCGGGTAACATTCTGAGATTGCAATCCCAACCGCGAAACATTTGCCCAGTTTCATCGACGACTCTCCTCTCCGTCTTTGAGCACAACCATTGCATACCCCCGCCGCACAAAAGCAACCACCATTCATCTAGAATCGATTTCTGCATGTACGCACGCACCTGCTCATTAGCGATCGGAGTCGCCCCGCCCTGCCCGCTCTGCACGCTCTGTAGCTCCGCCCAGTGCAAGTCGATGTTGAAGCTCACGACACGCAGGACGGCGAGGTTGAACGACAGGCGCCATGGGTGCATCCCTTGAAACTGGTCCAACCCAGCGAAGCCCGCCCCGAACAAATTCTGAAAAGTGAACACGTGGAACCAGCGCTCCTTGAGCCAGATAAACCCTACGGCCATGGCCCAGGTGACAGGCTGAGCGAGCCGCGTTCCTCGTAGCGCGTGCCCGACCAAATACGCCACGAACACCAAGCCTGCGGGAAACACCGCATGTGTCCCGTGCATCAAGCCCGCAAAGGCGATGCTGACAGCTACGTTTAGGAGAACCCTTCGACGCCCCATTGATATCATCCCCCTTGTGCGGAGTTAGGGTTCTCCACTCCGCACAGAATGATCCAACGCTGCCACCCTCTTGGATACCGCCAAAACAGAAAAACGAGAAAAAAAAAAGA
>JBBMKB010080376.1:0-12566 GCA_037833945.1 Alaria marginata
AAGGATATATAGCCTTCGGGAGGGGGGGGGGAGGGGGGGCGCCTTTTTTTTTGGGCGGCTTGCGTCGAGAATCTTCCGGTTTTGGATAGTCCTAAGGTTGGGTGAAAAGGGAAATATGAAAGATTCGGTTCGACATCATATACCGTAATCCACGAGGTGGTACTGGCATGTTGTAGGTGCTCAGGAACAAGGGGAGGGCCTGTGATGGCTGAAAAAATCGGGACGGAAGATACGTTGACCGGAGACACTGAACACTCAAGCCCTCGGGCGGAGCGAATGATTATACTGCTCTAACTGACGCGCAGTAATGCATACGCACGGTGTGATTCGGGCTGGTCGGGCCTGCATTGATTTTCGTGCGCATAATATCTTATGATATGAGCGTTCTGGTCCTTGTGCGTACGGTTTATTTATTTATTTCCTCCCTCGCAGCGAGGCGGAGTTGTGCATGGGATGCAACTCCCGTCTCTAGGGTACTTGCGAAAACAGCGATGCTGTTGCTGCTCAGCTTTTGGATTGCAGTCCCTGCTCTAGGGTGCTCGCGAAAACAGCGATCGATGCTGTTGCTTCCCAAACTTGGGGTGTATGTCGCCTTTCACATTAAACATTAAACGGTTCTTCAAAACCAGCACCCAACGCCTACAGACCGTACGTAATCGGCGTATATTCTTCAATTTTGGTCCGTAAAAGAAGTTATCCTTTTATCGCACCATCCCCTCGACCTCCTCCCTCCGTGCCCTCCGCTACATTGGAGAGGCCCCTCTCTTGCTCGCAGATAAACTCCCTCGCAAAGCTCAAAGCGATTCCAATGCGTCTTTGCGTATTATCCAAAAGCGTAAAAAACCCGCTACCGTCAAATGACGTCCCGGTTTATATTCTGCTGTTGACAGTAAATAAAAAGTAAGCAAACATACTAAAATCAACTGAAATCGTACAACAACGTGAGTAAAAAACAGTTGGTCTCTTGCTACCACGGCTTGGGCTACGTGGCCCAGGCCTTTCGAATTTGCGGCGAGAGAGAGAAAAAGACATTTCTCTGTTCTTCACGGCGGGGGTTCCTGTAACTTCTCGTTCTCTGCTGCACTGGGCGCGCGAACGATTCGAACCCCAGCCAGAGAACTAAACCTAGGCCGCCATCAACACACATGGTGACGTCTCTAGCGCCTATGTACCCTCCCCCCGTACACAACTCTATACAATTTTGTTACGACGCGCGGCGCCAATAGCGCTAATCTACGCGTAAGGCATGCCGGGTTGGTTTGGTTTCCCCGACCCCCCCCTTTTTTTTGCCCCTTTTCCAATTACGCCAGCGTGAGTCACACTTAAACAACACCGATCGCCGCCCGCACAAGAAAAGTCAAAAACATAGAATAAATAAAGTAATATATATATCATACTAACGTAACGGATTCATTTGCTGCTGAAAAACGCCCGCAGCCCAGCTCACTAATGATGACTACGTACCTTAATTTACATGTACAAGATCAAAAAGTTATTCCGCTATCCTTGTCTCTGCGCGCGCACGGCGTCAAATGGCTTTTTGAGAAAAAGAAGCCCCCCCCTCTCCCTCTCCCGCGCTCTACACCAGCGCGCACGTCTGTCGCCCGCCACCCCCAAAAGTACTTCGAATAAAACATAACAATGTAGCCGGCCACCGACCACCTAACTAAATACTGTAAAGAGTCACGAGAATCACTTAAGAAAATGCCATTGTATGCTTTGCAAAAAAGCGAAGCCGCCGAAAAACAAAGAAATAAAAGAAATCAATAAAGAACACACACACATAGATAGTATCATATCATACGTAAAAAAGCTGCTGCGCACGTCTACAGGATGCAGTACACAGAAACACCAAAAAAAAAAGCACGGCAAAACACGCCTGGCTCTCCTCTCCTCACACCGGCATGGACACCGCTGAAGACGCTACCATCTGTCCACCGCCACCATGAGAGGCGTCCTGCTGCATGTGCCAGGGGGCAGCCGAGACCCCCGACATTCCCCCCGAAGGGCTAGACTGCGCGCTGCGAGGACTCGAGAGCCCGCCCGCAGGAATGCCCTGGTCGATACGAGACTGTCCGAACTGCTCAACACGTGGCTGGCTGGACGGCTGGCTACCGATTCGAGGGCTCGACGACGGCCCGGCGCGAACGCTCCGCACACCAGGCCTACCCCCATCCCCCCCTCCATTTTTCCGAGCGGTCATCGCTCCTCCGCCGCCTGCGGCTGGTCTAGTCCCCGCCTCCACCTTCTGTCGGGGCATCATTGCGCCACAAAACGTCGCCGAGCTAGCCGAGGCCGCGCGCACGTGGGGGGTCAAGCGTGCTTGAGGGCCTGGGCCCGGGCGCACACCCACTCGGTTTGCTGCGATGGCCTTGGGGGTCGTCGCGGGGTAGGTGATCTCTTCGGGGCCGGTGGCGACGCCTATCTTCTTGGTTCGGCAGCGCCTCACCCTGACGTTCATCATCCAGTTGTTGACCTAACACGGCACGATAGGGGGGGGAAGCAAGGGCGAGAGACGAAAGGGAAAAAAAGGTCAATTACCACGTTTAGAAACCGCACTGCATTGCACCCGCGTTGTGGGAGAGGACAAACTACTTAGCATTAGTGTACGTTTAGAAACCGCACTGCACTGCACCCGCGTTCTGGGAGAGGACAAACTACTTAGCAGTAGTGTGGGATCAATTTTTGCAGTGGAAAAAAAAAGGGTCAGTCAGACCAAGGCGGTAAGGGAAAAGGTCAATTAATCTTGTTAGGACTACAGAACCAATCCCATTTTGGGAGTACACTATAATACTTGGCACTAGAAGTGTGGGATCAATGTTGCAGTGGTCAAAAAAAGGGTTAGGCTACAAGGCGATAACAAAAAAGGTCAACTAATCTTGTCAGGATTGCAACCAACCCCATTGTGGGGATGAAGCACTCGGCATGAGTGTGGGATCAACTTTGCAGTGGTCGTAAGATGGGTACAAAGGTGGTAAGGAACCAGCGCCCACGCCTTTGGGGAAAACCTGCTTGGTTTAGTATGGGATCAATTTTGCAGTGGAAAAAATAGACAAGGAAAACGTTCAACTAAACCTGTCAGGACCGCAACCAACCCGTCTTGGGGGATAGGAAAACGGGCCCACGTCGTTGGGGACAATCTACTTGGCGTTCGTATGGGATCAATTTTGCAGTGGTAAAAACCGGCAAGGAAAAAGTTCAATCAACCCCGTCAAGACTGCAACCAAGTCGTTTAACAAGTCGTTTAAACTATTACAAATACCTGGAGCTAGACTCAGATGTGTTTCCGTACAGTTCGTGCAGTGGTACAGGGTTAAGGCGACAAGGCAAAAAGACAAGTTGACCCTGTTAGGACCGTCTGCAGCGCCAATTTGGGGAAAATTACTTGGAAATAGACTCAGAGATACGTGTTTCTGGACAGTCAGTGCAGTGGTCGGAGAGTTTCAAGGCGACAAGGAGAAAACACCTTTAACAACTGACCAAACGTTATGGGGAACAGGACTACGTGGCAGTAGTGTGGGATCAATTTTGCAGTGGTACAAAGGGTTAGACCAAGGCGAGAACGACAAATGTCAATTAATCCTGTTCGGACAACCCCCGTTTGGGGGGGAACTTCCTTGAAACTTCATACGTAGACTCAGACATGTGTTTCTTGATAGCGGTGCGGCGGTCAAGGAACTAGTCTAAGGCGAAAAGGAAAAAGGTAAATCAACCCCTTTAGAACCTGCACCCACGATTTTTGGGACAAAGTACGTGGCAGTAGTTTGAGATCATTTTTTTGCAGTGTGGTAAAAAATACCTGGTAGGAACAAAATGTCAAATAGTCCTGTTAGGACTGCAACCCGGTTTTGAGGAACAACTTCCTTAGAACTACGTAGAGTCAGGCTTGCGTTTCTGTACAGTGCAGTGGTAGAAAGGTTAAGGCGATGCGGAAAAGGGTCACTGAAGGCATTGGGGCGAGAAAGAAAAACGACGAACAAACAATTGTACACCGGTCGTACGTGTCCGCATGGGGCGGAAGACAATGCCCGAGGTGGTAGGTTGCCTCATACGTTGCCAAAGGCAATGCCCGAGGTACAAGGTTGCCTCATAATCAGATTCGTTTATCTACGCCAAGAGGGCATCGACAACAATAAAACCGAGCAATGTCCAGTGCAGTTATAGCAAAGGCGCTTGCCATCGATAACTAACTGCAGAACAAAGCAATGTCCAGTGCAGTTATAGCAAAGGCGCTTGCCTTTAGTGACATTCTGGGTGGCTTGCCGGGTGTGCGGCTAGGCGGATACACAATTGCCTCATACGTTACCAACGACAATTATCGAGGGTGGGTTGCTTCCCCTCAAATTCAGATCCGTTTCTTAGCCGAGAGACATCGATAACTAACTGCAGTACAAAGCAATGTCCACTGCAGTTATCGGAAAGGCGCTTGCCTTTGGTGACATTCTGGGCGGCTTGCCCGGGTGCACCGCTACATAGACGGACGCACAGTTGTCTCATACGTTGCCGAAGACAATACCGGAGGGTGGGTTGCCTCCCCTCATACTCAGACCCGTTTCTTAGCAGAGAGGCATCGACAACTAACTGCAGAACAAAGCAATGTCCACTGCAGTTATCGGAAAGGCGCTTGCGTTTGGTGAAATTCTGGGCGGCTTGCTCGGGTGCACCGCTACATAGACGGACGCACAATTGCCTCATACGTTGCCGAAGACAATACCGGAAGGTGGGTTGCCTCCAATCATATTCAGACCCGTTTCTTCGCCGGGAGACAACGACAACTAGCTGTAGTACAAGGCAATGTCCAGTGCAGTTATCGGAAAGGCGCCTGCCTTTGGTGACATTTTGGGCGGCTTGTGGCCGGGTGCACGGCTAGACGGGTGCACAATGGCCATGTGCGAACCCACAACCAACATCCTCTTGCAGTATAGCAGTACGACCACAACGCAACAACAACCTTCTCAACTCTAACAAATATCGCATAGGGACCGACATGGTTGCTGAAGACTATCATACAGCTCAGCGTCGGTCATCAATACCATCCCAACATTCGTTCCCACTCTTTCTGAGCTTCCATAATACCAAGGTACCCTTTTTGAGCTTACAGAGAGCACCTTCTAAACTTACATAAAGCATTTTTTGAGTTTGCAGAAATCACTTTCTAAACTTACACCCAAGCACTAATCGAGCTTACAGAAAACACTTTTTGAGCGTACAGACAGCTGCAGTCCGCGAGCAGCGTCTCCACCTGCCTCCACTACACCAACCCAGCCCGACTACACCCATACACCCTCCTCCGCCCGTCCCCTCCTACCTGTGTCACGGTGATGAGGCAAGCCTGTGCGAGATAGACCTTTTCGTCCTCCGTCGGGTAGGGGTTCAGCCAGTGTTTCGCCAACCAACCCTCCAAAATCTCCTTCGCCTGGGGAGTGAGTCGGTGCCTGCTCCCCTTGCGGTTGTTGTAAATTGGCCGCCGGAGGTCGGGCGGGTGAGAGCCCATCTTGGTCAACAAGCCGGACTTCTTCTTGGCCTGCAGGGACAACACGCGAGTCGGGAGGGGGAAGGGGAGGGGGGCGAACGCTGGCGCGCGTTAGTTCTACTTGGATAGTTTTTATCTCTTGATAAAAATCACCGGCCGATGCACGAAAAACCATATCATGCCCGGAGAGGCGGAGCGACGAAGGTCACGGGGGCGGGAAAGCATTGTCGCAAATAACGCAATAGCAGCAGCGTCTCCGTTCTAACCCGACACCGACATCACAGGGAACAGAGAGACACGCCGCGCGACGACACCACCCGTGTTGCTCGAGGGTTGGACAGCTTCCACGACTCGTCTCAAACCCTAACCCTAACTCTTAACACCTTACGGGGATGTCGACTCCATCGACAGCCAAAAACCGTAGTTCAGCGGTACAGCGGTATACTTCCAAGTATATACGTACAACTATATAGCTACAGTAGTATACTATCACAGTATATAGCGGCGGAAGGAAACCTTC
Source organism: Alaria marginata (assembly GCA_037833945.1). Lineage (NCBI taxonomy): Eukaryota > Phaeophyceae > Laminariales > Alariaceae > Alaria > Alaria marginata. Next base: position 5,994 of record JBBMKB010080376.1, read on the forward strand.
GATAGAATTACCGGCCCAGGGGTCGACTTTGAGTAGACAAACAAATAGTTACATTTCGGCATTTATGAGTATTCTTGTGTTCCAAGTGGACGTCATCTTAGCCCTGGCCCCTCGGCATCGTCGTTCGTTCAAAGAGCAACCCTTATCGTATCGCCCAAAGCCACTGTTCCACTGTTTTTCGTACAAAAATATCGCTCTAAAAAAAAATCAGAATCCCAATACTACCATGCGTTTTTCCTGTGGCGTATGCATGCGCTGCGCAACGTGTTGACATATGGTCAGAACCCCGTGCGGTTTTGAGTCGCGTCGCATGCGTTGCGCCTACGTTGGCACGGAACGGCTCGCTTAGGGGCGAGCATACCGGGGGGCTAGAGGTCAGGAGGGAGAAAACCCCGCCCTGCGAGAATATGTCTGATAGGGCTATCGTGACACTGCTCTAAAACATGCTACGTGCCCTGGTAGTCTAATACGAAGTATGTGTGTGTTGTTCTTTCTATATACCCAACATCAGCACACCCTGTGTCCGCCCTGAATCTTCACCCAGGTATTAGATCGACAATCAATCGATACATACCAGGTATACATATATACTCGTTATTCACCATTCCTATGAAATACTACTGTAGTGTTCCTTGTATTTGCGTCGTAGGGTCCCCACCTTCACCATGCTGCTAGCCGCTTGCTTGCCACCACCGCCTCCACCGCGGCCGACATCGCCCCCCGTAACGTTCCACGTGTCGAACGGCGTCGACCCCGACAACCCTCCGCTAGTGCCGTGGTTGAGGGACATGGACGGCACCGGCACCGCAGACCCCCCGGAGTTAAAGGAGCCCCCCGCATCCTGCATGCCGCCCGCGTGGGCACTAGCGAGGGCGCCCAACCCCGACATGCCTCCGGTAGCTTGTCTGTTGTCCGTTCCGAGCGCGGTGTGGTGTTGGGGGCGGTCGCGCATTTGCGTGAGCGCGAAGACGCTCGAGCGGCCCATGCCGGAGGGCATGTGCATGATCGACTGCTGCTGCTGCTGCTGCTGCTGCTGCTGCTGTTGTTGCTGATATTGCCCGGGCGGTAGTTGCTGCATGGAAGTCATGAGGGAGCCTGTGCTGTTCATGCTTGAGGCGGTTGTGGCATCCTCCCAGGTAGAGGCGAGCTGAAAGGGCAGGGCCGTCGGGCGAGATTTAACGGGCGAGGAACCGGTGGGCATGGGTTGGGGGGGGGGTGCGTGTTTCATTTAATCATCTCTGTCAAGAGGGGACACGATATATATGCTTGAAAACGAGCCGCCTTAGATTATTTGTGGGTGAGTTTAATAGTATATAAGTATGACCCCATAGACGAGACGATTAATGGGACCCCATAGACGAGGCGATTAATGGGTCCATTCATACCTGGTACTGGGGTATATCGCAAAAGAGAGGGAGTTGACGAGTTGGCGAGTCAAGACTCATGGGGGGAGGAACATGAGGAAAGCAAGTGATAAATATTCGATACCTGGTATATTTCCCCTACATATAATTAAGAAAAAGGTATAACATCAGCCAGGCACGTACGTATTATACCACCAGGTATCATTTTTACATGTATGTTTGCTTTTTTTCCTATTATTGCCGGCGAGCGGCTATTAATACAAATTTCAGTAGCAGTAGTAAACACTAAACCGTAAACCCAAACCCTCCGTTTTTCCTTGACGTACATCTACTACATCGACGGCTGACGTACATACACATGACATGCAGTTGTTCTGTTTCCTTTTTCGCACATATCATACATGCAGCCTTCCGATTTCCTAAATGAAAACCAGCGCAAGCATGTGCAGTTAGTTGATGACAACAACAAAAAGCGCCTGATAATTTTGTATAATGTAACAAACAAAGGTCCATCTCACATTTCTTTCGACCACACAGCAGGTATCAATCATACCCGGCGGTACGTCGCACGTATACATATCATACTGATTCAATTTTAACCCCCCCCCCCCCCCTGGTACAGTACATATCATACTGATGATACTCCTAACAAAATAACAACGGGGGCGAGGCCACCTGGCCAGATGGACACGAGGCGTCCCATTCGGAATTATATATTTTCCTCTTCTTTAGGTGTTGAAGAACAATATAGCACAGGAATCTCCAACCCCACCACCATGCATCGATCGCCCTTGGCCGAAGCTATAGACATGGTGGTGGTGGTGTGCTACTCTTCTTCTTGTTATCGAGGTTCAGTCATGCCGGAGCCGGGGCGGTTGCACGACTAGCATGGCCGTGAGCAGGCGTTAGGAGTAGCAACCAAAGGACATGAAGGGAGGTCGCCAGGTCACACAAACACAAACACACACACCCTACTGCTGCTGCTGTATGTCGCTCACGCATGGGGCAACAATCTCAGACAACAAACAGTACAAATGATTTCATTCATACCTGCTGAGATTCAGACGGAGGAGGAGACCCCAGCAGCGACGAGGACAGCCCCTGTCTCCCCATCCCCATGCCCAGCTCCGAGTCCATGCCTGCGTTGCTTGGGGTGCCACCGTTGCCGACGCTGTTGCTGTTGCTGCACGATATTTCCCGAAGGGAGGAGGTGGCGCGGTCGAGGATGCCGGCAAGCAAGCGGTGGCAAGTGCGCCGCTCGGCGTTTATCATGTCCTGCTGTTGGTTGGCGGACGCGCTGCCTCCGAGAGCTCGCACGCACTCAACGGCCGCGTTGGTTTGTTCCAAGACCTTCATCCGCACCTGCCTCGCGAGGCCCGTGCTGATGAGGGCAAAGCGCTGCCGTATGGAAGCGCTCGAGGTGTGGGAGGGTCCAATCGCAACGGAGACAGCCTCGGCTTGGAGCAGTCGGTGGCTCCTGAAGAGCAACAGTTCTTCACTTGTAGGCTTGCGGCCACCGAACGTACCATCGGCTACAGATCCAACCCCGAACCCGAAAGGATCGCGGTCGCTCCTGCCGCTGGCCAGGAAAAAGGAGAGTGGATCGGAGTTGTCTGGGACATAGGCCTGGGGGAGGTTGACGATTTGGGTGTCCGAGGAGGATAGGGGATGGTGCACGACGAAGCCAGACGACCTGGTATGGTCCCCCTGTTCTTGCGCAGAGTGGGTTGTGCTGAGGGAGGAGGAGGTTGCTTGCACGGCAAGGTCAGAGCAACCGCCACTACCGCCGCCGCCGCCGCCGCCGTTGCTGCCACCGTTGCCGCCACCACCGCTGCTGCTGCTTCCACCACCACCAGCACCACCTCCACCGCTACCACCGTTGCTGCTGTCTTCCACCGAATATTGCGACGTACTCGACGGCAGAAGAATTCCTCCTGAGGAGCTACTCGACGCGGTTTCGCAAGTTATCATCGGATCCAGCCCGACACCACCACACCGGGCGATTGATGCCAGGCAGGCAGTTGCAGGAGCAGCAGATAAAACGTGAGATCAAAGGCAGCAGCACGCCGCTGGGTTCCACCCTCTGTCAGCCGTCGATCGCAGAGGGAGGAGACAACTAAATAGATGAGACCTCTCGCTACTCCTGTGATTCAGTGGATCGGTTACTGCTGTGCTGTTGCGCGGATTTCCGCGATCAGAGCGTTTGACGCTGAGAGGTTTGATGGATGGATGGGTTGTTGCAGCGAAATTTTTACGCCTGTTTTTGCGAATCACGAGAAGACCGTCTTTTTTGCCCGAGGCGTTTTTATTCATCCGGGGATGTATAGTTTTTAAAGATATTTTGTCCCCTCCCTGTGTTGTTCTTGGGGTTCCATGCGTTCGCATGACTTTGTATTGGAGAGCCTTGCGAAGGTGCTTATATACAACGCTTTTGATGAGAGGGGTTGGTGCCCTGTTCATGTTCAGCTCGCTGGCTCGTGCCAGTCGAATAAGTGCGTTTTGCAAGAGCCCTCCGACTTGTCCTTCTTCATCGTCGCCTTCCGCATCTAAGCTCAGCATGTCGACTTCAGCGAGGGTGCTGCTGGACCGGGTAGCAGGAGATGGCCTCGGGGGGAGTGGGACTACCCTCGTGCCAAAGGTGGCTGACTGTTTTTCTGCGTTCTGTGTGTAACTGTCTTGTCTGTCCCGTGTCTGTGCATGGTTGCTGCCAACGGAAAACGCAAAGCGCACGTTGCAACGTAGCAGCTAGCAGCGCCGCTGCTGCTGCTGCTGCTGCTGCTGCTGCTGCTGCTGCTGCTGCTGCTGCTGCTGCTGCTGCGTAGTTATGTCTACTCGCGTATGTTTTCTCTCTCTCTCTTTAGCTGGAAAGCAATGGCAGCAAAGGTACTCTGTACCTGGTATAATAGGAGTATTGGGTACCTCGTATTCGTTTTTTGGTCAGCTTTGCCGTACAACAACCCACAGGCAGCATTCGTAGGTAAGATTTCACGCTCGCATGCCCACAGGACACCAAGACTTATAATGTAATAGCCGGGCTCGAGGCTCGACCATCTCCTGAAAGGTGAAAGGTGAAAGGTGAAAGGTGAAAGGTGAAAGGAGATGCAATGCTTGATACCGGGATGTATCGTACGATACTCACAGCAGTACTCGAAATCTGCGCGTATTGGCTACGAATATGATACGTGTAGCAGCTACAAGTACGTATTATTGCAGCCCCCGCTCGCCTCTTTATCATCTTTATTGTATGGATCTCGCTGGATTTGAAACCCCCGAGTGTGGACGGTGTGAAACTTACGTATGCTTGCATGTTGGGCAGGAGCTTACCGGCACGCGGAGTATCTAGCACCCATACTTTTAGCGAGTTACGTAAAGATATTCAATACCAGGTACGTATGATAGTAGTTCGTATGAAAGTATGTGGAGTGTGGACGAGTACGACGTACCGTACGTGTGATACAGCAGTATGATGATACCTGGTACCTGGTACTCGCGTACGCGACGTAAACTATATACCCTCGGTGCCACGATAAAATGATCACATGATGATCACATGATGATCACATGATCACAGCCAGCAGTCAGGGTATCATGTATCATGTGATATCTAGAGCCAGTCGCGGACCGATCTACAGGTGCGCAAGGTGTAAGTTGACCTGTGCCAGGTATTTCCTGTGTGCCTGTACGTCGATCCTCGCGCTGCTTGTTGTATGAGTATAATCCTAATAATGATACCTTGAGAATACGACTATGATATGCCCTCGGTAAAATGATACCCCATGTACCGGTATAAAATGCCTCCTGGTGGACAGAGGTACGAAACACCAAAACACCCACCAGGGTCGTATTCATTATGAAAAAGGTATAAAATCAGCCGTCGACGTGTAGTCTAATAGTCAACTAACTGAGGGTTTATTTTCGGATCGCCCTGGATCGCCCGCAATAAAAAGGTCATCACATTTTACCCGTGGTGTGTATTTATATTTGTAATATACCATGGTATTAAATAATACTAAGAACACGGGCAGAAAGGCGGGATGTTCACCAACTGATTTTCACAGGGAAATAAGAAATCCAAAAGCCGTTACGCCGATGTTATTCGCGAAAGTGCACTCTTGACCAGAGTAAGAAATCCGACCTGGGCCAACATTCTTGTTTCTTCGGGAAGGGGGAAGGGGGGGGGAGAGAGAAGTCGGGGTTTCGTGGTACTGCTGTCTGTATGTTTATCGTGCTGTAGGTGACTGCTACTGTGTTCGGGGATTTGCTTTTTTCTTCCACTCCGGAAGTATTGGAGCCTATCCAGCCTTTCTTGTGGTGATTTGTCGACCGAGTACCTGAACCTCTCCTACTCCCTTTCTTTACCCTTTATCATGTTCAGTGTTGATCTATCCAAACGCACAGAGGAGGTACACGTAGCACCTTGCAGTACGCGACACACGTACGTACAACATTAGTAGTATTAACAGCGTCAGAATACAAGGTCGAGATAATGAAAGACCAGCGCTGACACGACCACGCAATTTCTTGTGACCGACCACGAATAGCGAGTTATGGCAACAACAACAAACTCAGTTGCTGGGGTCTGTCGGAGTCGTCGTTGTTGGTAGCGTATTTTCTGCCTTTCTTGGGCCAATCCATGATCCTCCCATCCATCCGGCGTCCTATCAGATATTAGATACCAGGTATCTATCTAGGCGGTGTCGTCGTTTCTGACACGCTTGTAGGCGTGGGTCGCCGGATTCAGGAGGGTAGCTTACGTATCCCGCGAATCTCGTTTTTACGGTATCTAGCATAATACTCGTTTAGAACCCTCGATCAACCCACCACGTATTATGTACATACTTCAAGTATATACATTAGCATACATACATAGAGCTGTGAGTCGGCAGGGTTTCACGACTAATCTGGACTAATAACTAATCGGTAGGTGCCGTTGGCCAACTAACTGACTTTTTAAGCGAGCAAGTCGGCTAGTGAAGCCAACTGGTGGCCATCCGACTTGCCGACTTGAGCCAAGCGAGCGAAGCGAGCCTAATCAATTCCCACCAGCCGGGGGGGGGCGCTCAAAAAGGAAAACATGCATCCCGTATTCAGCTCGACAAAAAGAGAAAACGACCTACACTCCTTCCCCAGGTCAAACTGACAACCAAACCGAACCGCTGTGATCACAGGACGCAATTACGAAAGGCGAGTTTTTTTTCAAATTTGTGTT
>JBBMKB010080387.1:0-12564 GCA_037833945.1 Alaria marginata
CACCCTACTCTCTCTTAGTGGTTCAGAAATATACTCGGGGGTTGGGGTTAGGGTTAGGGTTAGGGTTAGGGTTAGCCTTAACCGTGATATCGCGTGGACTGCAGTTAATTAAGTGTTGCAGTCCATGAGCTGTAAGTAGTTGGGTCCAGAACACCCCCCCCTCCTAAATAAGAAACTCAGCCTGGTTCTGTATTTCTTTGTTTCTTATTATTATAGGTGTCCCGTACTGTACGCCCGTCCGCAGTTTGGTGTAGTACTTAAGTTACTGCTGTCTCGCTTTCTTCTTCATCCTGTGACTGTTGAGCTTGAGTAGTTTGTTTACTACGACTGGCTGTGTCCCAGTTTTTTTGTTCCGTCTGTCGCCCCTCTCTTGTAGTTGTTTACCTCGCAGTGGTAGAGAGTGTAGTTCGAAAGGATCGAGAGGTACTATAAAGAAGAAGTAACTACTTACTTACAGTTAAAGTCTCCTCGTGGAACCATCCTATTGATTGATGTGGACCCGAGCGGCCAAAATTCAAAACCCCCTACTACGTGAAATATTTTAGAGAGAGCTACATCATACATACAGCACGACAACACGACAACACTGGAGCTCCTGCTCCGGAAACGATGTTTGTTGGATATTTCTTGAGCAGCAGCCCCCCCGTCTCGCGATTTGGCCAGATCCTTTTACGTATGAAAAGTTGTATGCGCTGAAAAAGCAAGTTACTCATTGCAAAGAACGAAATAAATGCCGCGAATCGTGACAAAAAAACGTGACCTTTCCGCGAATCGTGACATTTGCAGTCAGGTGGGACAATGTCACGAATCGCGACAACAGCGCAGTAAAAGCAGTGCAGAGAGCAGGCAGTGGGTACTTTTTTTTGTTTTATTTCCTGAAAAAATCGATGTCACGGTTCGTGACAAAAATCGATGTCACGGTTCGTGACGAAAAACGTGACTGCTTTTTAAAAAACATGACAAAATGTAGACATCCTTTTTTACAATAAACGCTAATCTACAAAGAAATGTCACGAATCGTGAGTATTATTGTTGTTGCGGTTTAGAACTACAGTAATAGTGAGCCTAGAAAATATCACTTGGAATCAGCGTTTGCTTTTTCTAGCAATTCTCAAAAGGTTGTGTAGAGCTTTACGTAGCCTCATGGGAAAAAAAAATCGCGTGAAAGTCATACCTATTTATGTATCATAGGAGGACTGCGCACAAAACCATGCTGCTTGCGAAACGACCAAGAACCCGGTACCAAAACAAGACCCCGCCCTCTCCCCACTCCCCACGAGGGTGCACAGGACATCTAGGAAAATACAAGCAAACGCAGATGTGTGTATATACACAATTGAGTATAAAAAAAGTAGATATATAAATAACGGCTAATAATATATAAAAATACACTATCATATGGGTAAAACCTTATGACGTTTTTATTGCGGGCGATCCGAACATAAACCCTCAGTTTCTCAACGTTGTCAGTTAGCTATATACGTCGACGGCTGATGTTACACCTTTTTCATAATCGTGCTGTGTAGTCCCTGAAAATCAGACTATACCCCCCCCCCCCCCTTGTCGGAGGGGTCTAAAAAGTATGCCGACCGGTAGTTATATTGTATGGCTACCAAGGGCTTCGTTGGGAACATACCGCACGCGACACTAACCACTATACTCTTCTTGTGGGCCAGGCCAAGTCAGGCTCGTAGTATTATTTGAGGAAAAACTACGTACACTGTTAATAGTTTCAGTATAAAGAAGGGTATTCCTATTGCATGTGTCGTGCAAAATTCGAGAGAAAATGCTACCAGGTACTTTTAATACTGCAACATTTCGCCGATACAAGTTGTTTGTCCCAAAAAGCGTGAGGGTAGTACCCAGCTGTCGCATACTTCTGCACCAGTAATTGGTTTGCGTATATATATGTGGCGCAAACTCCACCCCACGATTCCAAGCGCGAGGTTTCCTACAAGATCCGACAGGTATCCCTCCTGTAGTACCCTCCTCAAAACTCAAAACACATTTCCAGAAGGCATTATGCGTGACTTCAGTGTGGGATGGGCCAGGGAAAACAATGTGGAATCCTCCAGTTGCCCTCGGCATACCAATATGCACCCTGCAAGAAGCAACACAGGTATTATACTGCAAATCACCACCACTCTGGGCGCAAATTTCAAAGGACCTTTTGATATTCACATGAATGCCCCAACGATCCTTAATTTTTCATCCGAGTGGAGTTGCCTGAAGTACGCAGCACATACATACGAGTACAGACAGGGACTTGGCATTCGGACTACTCGAATCAATAGCCTAAGTTCATAATCGGCACGCTCGGCGCAGGCTAGAATGCGTATATTTCCCATCGTACTCCTAGTTGTTCGAGGGTGCAGAGTTTTGCATCAGAAGAGCACTCGCGTCCTCCGAACACGTGTTGCCGACAACCAGGAAAGGTATACGTCCACATTTCCAATGTGTAGCCCGGATAAAAAGAACTAACTATAGTTCTCTTCATGCACGCAACAATGCTGGACATTCCACACCTCCTTCGTCTACACTGCGGTGGGTTCTGCATCGTGCGACCCTTATTCGGCTGTCCCCTGCGTGTTGACCTACATACCCACACACAACGAGTACCGTCCTTCGGTCAACACTGGTGCCGAAATTCGGTGACCCAAATACGGACTATTAAATATGTAAAACCCGCAACATACCGACCCCGCAATGAAAACCTCAGTCCGAACCTAAAGCTCGATTCCCAGGGCTATATTGAGCCACCTACCCGCATGCCTCACGGCCGGTGTGGCCAAATGCCATCTCCGTTACACTCCACAGACTGTTCACGTCCCACCTAGGAGGAGGTAGCGGGGTTCATATGCGGCGCAATTAACGCGATACATACCAGACAAACAAACCCTGCAGAAAACAAACGAGGGTGAACGCCTGCTTGCGTGATCTAAACAGCAACGGATTCGTGTATCCATCCAACCAACCGACGGCTCCATTCGCGCGAAGTGGGCACCTCAAAGCGCCTCAAAGCGATTACGATGGCGCCTCAAAGCATTCACAATGGCACCTCAGAGCGAACACAAAAGCACCTCAACGCGATTACGATGACCCCTCAAAGCGATTAGAATGGCATCTCAAAGCGATTACAACGGCGCCCCAAAGCCATTACTACAATGACGAGGTTTGCGCGTTTTGCCTCTTTCGACACGCGAAAAAGTTGGCGGGCACCACGGAGCCACGCGTTGGCAGCTCGCCTTGTTCGTCGACCAAGATTTCAAACTCCTCGCCCGAGAAGATGCCCGCTAGCTCGCCGGGTCTGACAGCACAAGAACATCGGGAGGGCGAACAAAATCGTCAAGGGACGTGAGAACGATTTAACCTTTCCACTACCCCCAACAAAAAAATCACACATACGATTTCCAAGTACTTTGAACCCAAAAACGGGGGTGCAGTTCAAAAAGGGTTAAGGAGCGGTAACGCCCATGGAGCATCGTAACGCGCATGTGTCGTCTGCTTGATACTGGTACCTTCAAGATAACTCTAAGGGCTGAAATCCAACGAGAGCATTTGATACCTGGCCCCATAACACCTAAACCACTGCAAATATCGGGAGCGCATGAAAAAATGCTCAAATGTACCCCGCAGGTCTTCTACCACGACACCCGAAGGTCTACCGGTACCCGTTATATGAGTATGGTGATTACGAACTCAGATGAACTCACAAGTTACAGAAAAAATGAGAAAAACATCCTGGACAAAGTTGCTTGCTACTTTAGCGTACCTCATCATGCGGCTTGGTCGCCATGGAGGTACTAAATTCTCCGTGCCCGTGTCTAAAAACGTGGACCAGATGAAAAAACCACCCGGCACCAGAACCTGGGGTGAGCGAGAGGCACGGGGTGTATCGCAGAGGGCACGAATGCGTCATGCAGTGGCATAGCAGTTCCAAGAAATGCTGTGAATAGGCAGAGGTGCGACACCATACAGTACGCGACAGCAGTTAAAAATCTCCTATTTTGGCTAAGGCTCGCGGCTTATTGTGAGGTCAACGTTGAGCACAGGATATTAAATGCTAATATATAGGAGTTAGAGTGGCGTCCTTGATGAGCACAAAAATGCTTAGCTGTATATTCTTAAAATTACATAAAAACTCAGCCTGAAATTCTTAACTGCCAAATTATTAACACATACCAGGTATCGCGTACTGTAAGCCAGGTGCCCTAGATACAGCAGGTTCAGACCTGTGGACTTCTACACTCGACGAACACGGCGCCTCGTTCCTCTCTCGTGTACCAGGTGCTCGCCAAGGCGTTGCGTTAAACATATACGAAAAACGCTGAGAGTGCGACTCACATCGTCGCGAAGGAGAGGCAGCAGCTGCTCGCACTTGAACCGGTGCCCGTGGACTACCGACGCCTTCAGTCCGTCAAGCGACCCCGCTTTCCTGAGGTCCGCCAGTAGCCACTCGCATTTCCGAGCGCGTCCGCGATTTAACGATCCGTGCCTATTGCCCGGTCCATCCTTAACACTCCCACCATCCAACCCGCTGCCATCGGTTAAACTTGCTCCTGCTGTGCCTGCACCATCCGCTGCGTCCACCCACTGCTCAGCCAGCCTCTCGCCCCTGTCAAGCGCGTAAGAGTGATTGTCTACCCCGATGACACGCGTGCCGGGCGGAAGGTGCTGGGCCATGTGGACGGTGTCTCGCCCGCTGCCGCAGCCCAGGTCCAGCACAACACTTTCTTCTACCACGCCGCTCCCGTCCAGGGTCGAGGGCAGGAGGAACTGCTCCATGCAGAACTCCAAAAAGTCGTTCGCCCTGGGACACGCGGTAGGACTATTGTTAGTCTATATCAACACCTGGCGTCTCCAAGTGCGTTTTTCCCTCAGAGTGCAGAGTTTATGATATCCACGTCACAGCTGTCAGGGTTATTTGCTGCCGGATTGCAAAAAATAAAGCCATGTTATATAATACCAGGTAGCGGTCAGTACGATTTGTCATCTGATCGTAAATTGACCTATGCATGAATTTGAGTTTCTCGTACGCGTTTGAGACAAAAAAATGACGAGTTTGGTCGTATCATCAGCTGTACCCATTTACCGATATTCGTTATGGCGTGAGCGCGTCATGCAAACAGTACCATACAGCCCGCGTGTCGTGCAACTCCTTGCATTGAAGTTCGGGTACCCCATCTGCGATACCCTACCCCAGCAGCCGGGGTTGCTGCATATGGCCGACGCCGCAATCGTCCGCCTTTTTCGACATGTTTTCCTTCTGAAGTCTCTAAGGGGTCAATACTACACCTCGTACCACTGGCGTATCATGTATATATGATAATAGAGCGCCATAAATATAGAGGGGTAAACTTACCAGGTACGCGTTCAATACTTGTAGTTTGTGATCATAGAGCTTGTCTGTCTAGGAGAAGGCATCGGCGCGGACACTGGTTGTGCTGGGTGTAGATACTCGGTAGGTGGGGGGGCATGTCACTTTAACGTGAAGAACACACACACACTGGTACCAGAGTACAACGTGGACGGTGGGAAAGGAAGTAAACAGCCGCCATGTCATGAACACCACCCAGCACCCAGGGCAATGAAAGCTCAGGCTAGGTTGTCTTCTCACCTCCACACCTGGATAGAGCGAGAACCGACCTCCGTGGGCCAATCTGCCCTGCCCTCAGTCACCATGTCCGCACCAATTTCCGCACCGATTCGCCAGCCTTTGCTCGTCAGAACGTCGCTGGACTTCCGTAAGTCCTATCGTATTATTATTAAGAAAAAAGTATAACATCAGCCGTCGACGTATAGTCAACTAACTGAGGGTTTATTATGTCACGGCGGGGGAGAGCACAACTATTAGCAGACAACGATGGATGGGCAGGGCAGGCATGAACTAAATAAAATAAGTCTCGGGCGTCCTGCGCATACTCACAATTCACAATGACTGCTGGCTAACTGCTGTTCAGAACTACCTGGTACCAGGTACTGACCTGTTTGACTTGTACCTTGTAGCCAGCAACCGTGGCGTACATATGGTTCCTTCTAACGAACCGGATCATGCTGCTGTATAGTTACACAAGCACGAACCTCCTCGTTGCCCACGATGCTCAAGGGATGTGCGAAGGGCGGCGGCAGCTCCAGCAGTCTGGCCTCGAGCTCCCCCGCGGGGATCGAAGTCGCCCCTACAAAGTGCTCCAGGTGAAAGTCCGCGCTCGCCCGAAGATCAACCACCACGCGGCCTAGCTCAGTCTGCCGTCGCTTCACGAACTTCGCAAAATCTGTTGACGACGGGTGCGCTGCCTGCGGAGCCACATCGCGAAGTCCATCCCCGCCCCCATCGCCGACTTCAACCCCATTCGCCTGTGGGATGACAGCGGGCGTCGACGTTACAGGTGATGTTGCGGGTAGCGGTGGCACTCGTAGTCGTAGTCGCGTGTCTGAGACGGCGAAGACATCGCCGCTCGGTGTCGGGACGAGAAAGCCGCACGATGTTTGCGTGGAGAGACACCACAGACCGAGCAAGTGCGGCGCGCTGAGGGGTGCCATAGAGGGATGGGGGCGGAGGGGTACTGGCAGGACACAAGACCGCTTGGCAGGACTTGCTGACTGTGTTGCTGGCGGTGCGTGCTGCTGAACGTGTTGTTGCTGTCTTCGCTGTCCCCTCCGGCGGCGGCTGCTACTGCTGTGCTAGGTTGGTTCTTGACTGGCCTTCGATGCGTTTTTTTTGTTGTCGTTGCAAGACTTGAGCGCCTTCACCTGCCCACCGTTGCCGGCACAGCAAGAAGGTGCATGGTGCAAAGAGCAGCGGGCGGTTGAGAGAGGGGTGGCGTAAATGCGAGTGTGGGATACAGCAATGCCACTCTGGACGTAGATTTAAGGATCGTTGGTATTTTAATATGAAGAACAAACCAGCCCTTACATTTCCGTCCAAAGTGGTACGTACGTACTCTCACGGACGAGCATCGACGCTCAGCTTTCGTTCGGGTGAGGCCATCATTGAAGCTGCTTCGCCAGCGGGCGGCCGTCAGCCGTCAGGTATTCAAACTGCGCATCCCAGACACAAAAACAGCAATACACCACAGCAACGGGACACTATTCACCTGCGCTTGACACTTTCTCCAGTCTCGGTCGTGCTCGCCAAGGCACTCCTCCAGCTTGTAGTAATCCAAGGAGCAGCTGTGGCGATCGATAGCCTCCTCTATGTCCACCTCTCCGCCAAAGTCGCTCTTGGAACCTTGATGCTGGTCTGAGATCACGGACGGAGGCACAGGAGGGCGAGAAGGAACCTCGGTAACCATGTGGCGGTTGTCTAGAGGCTGTTGGTACGTGGCAGCACAGCACACAGCACGCAGAACACCCACACTCTGCTGTACTGCACAAACGTGTCCGCACCTATGGGCTATGACGGTTGAAAGAAGGTCATAGCCCATAGGTCCGCACAACCGCAAAATGAACTGCAACAATAAGGCGAATCTGGAATAATGGAACTCCCGAAAGAGCACCGAACACAAAACCACAAACTAAAAACAACAGCGAACAGTGAGCGGCTTATAGTCGGAGAAAATCGCCGCGCAGTGTGAGGATTGAACGCCGATGGTCTTTTGACGACCATCAGCATGGCGTCGCAGCAGCTGCACAGCTACCTCGGCAGGGCGGGGCTCTGGCGGAACGTGTCCAACAAGGTCTGCTGTGAACGATATGTTTGTTTTTTCGTTTGTTTGTTTATTTTCGAAATGGCGCAATCGGTTGAGATTCTATTTCTACGATAGTGAATTGCAGCTGCGGCCGGCTGTCTAAAGTGGCGTAGTTTGGGGTGTATACGACCTGCGAGAGCCAAGAGAGTCGCCAGAGAGGACCTTGTGTCAGACATCCTTGAGTGTACCTGTTTTTGTGAGCGACGAACTGAGCAGTTTGCGGACAAATGGTGGTCGCCCCGACGTGATATGAATGAACTGGCCCCGTCACCATCCATGTTTTTCGTGTAATTTAGACATTAGCAGCAGTACTCCGTTTTTGGTATGTACAATATTCATCAATTCTTCGTTGACATCTCCCCTCGGTCCCGCGACATCCGCGCCACATACCCGCAGCAGAAGAGATAACGTATCAGTATCACACACCAGTACAGTACCTGTATGTTTTTCTCCCAAGTTTTTGTCTTGCCTCCAAACAAACAGGCGGCTTTTGAAACCATGCCTCGTTTCTGGTTTGCGCCCATTCTTCTTGCGCTCGAGAGCGTGGGCGTACGTACTCCCTCGTGGTCTTAAGACTTGTTCCTTGAATCCGGGACAACGTCGATACTCATATATTGACCACCAAAGTACACCGGGCATACTAAAGTCAGTACTGTACCATACATGGATCATTTGATTTCATACGTGCGAGAGGCTCCGACGGAGAGCATTTGGTATCATAAGAGACATGTTGACTCCATCG
This sequence comes from Alaria marginata, assembly GCA_037833945.1. Classification (NCBI taxonomy): domain Eukaryota; class Phaeophyceae; order Laminariales; family Alariaceae; genus Alaria; species Alaria marginata. The sequence continues at coordinate 8,431 of JBBMKB010080387.1, forward strand.
GCAACCGCACTTGGGCGAGAAAAATATTGGGGATTGCGTGCATGTTGGGTCCAGCCGGTTCGTCGGGAGATCGGGCATGGAATTGTTACTCGTATTACATACGCAATCAACGCTAAAGTCAAACAGCTCAGCTGCTGCGGGAGACATCAGACGCGAAGAACAGATGTTCGCGTTGCCTTGCTTGAGAGGGGGAGGGTGGAGTGCAGCAGCAAGTGAAGTTGCTGCGTGGCATCGACACTGAAATCCGACCCCCCCTCCCCAACTCGCAAGAGTTCCTTACGACACTTCGGACGAAAAATATACCTGGTATCATCCATCTCATACATGACATATAATACGGCTGAGGGAGTTTGCTCGTATAAATCACTCTATCATACTGCGTACCAGGGTACACAGCAGCACAACAAAGTTAGCACTCGTACTGTTGTATACCCTCGGTTCAGCCCCGGGTTCGGCAGATGGAACGCTTTCTCAGCTATGATACATCTGTACCAGGTACAAGCTAAATGTTGAGGCAGACAAGTTCAATACCAACCGACCCTGAAGCATCTTATCGGGGGGGGGGCATGGGCATGTGGGGGGAAGCGAGCCCCTCTGCGTGAAGATAAGTTGAGATCGGATGTATCCCCCGTTTGTATGTATTAATAGCAGTATTGCCGCACCGCCGTCCCATTATGTTGTCCATTGCCAAGAAATTGACAAGTAAGTGGTTTGCTTCTCAAGTTACACGGATTGTGTCACTCGACCAGGCAAACGACAACAAGCAGCAGCACCATTCGACAATTCGAAAAATCGTGATGGCGTCACTAAGTACAGAGTAGACGCTCTGGACAGGTGCTGTTGAAAAACTTACGCTGTTAGAGTACACACCTGGTTTCATGGAGCAACACATGGAGCACAGTTTACCCTGCAATCAGTTTAGCAGACTGCTGTTGCTGTAGACTAGTCTATTGATATTTACATTTTTCACATTGACATTGCTTCTATATACTTCGCAGCTGCAACTGCACGTCATGCTAAGCGCGCCTGTCTATGATATCATAGCTCCAAGATTGCTGTCGCTTACGAACTCGTTGCCTCTCGTCCGCTTCCCTCCACCCCGTTAACGGACCCTGCCGTCCGCTCTCTCCTGAATTTCTTGCCGCAAATTCCTCTCCTTCTCTGCCATCTTACGGTCTCTATTTCGAACTTTCGAATTGCCTCGCGTGTGTGTGTGTATATGTGTCTTGTACCGGGCGGGGGTGGCAGCTTGCCGAGAAAGGCACCCGCTTGGCCCCGTGCGATGCGAAGGCCCTGAAAGACCTTTGCGCCGGGGTAACCTGGATGCAGAGGGTTCCGCCGGCTGTCTTGGCGAGCTACCGCGCGCTGTACGTGATTCTGCGAGGAGACGCCGCCGACGCCGAGGAGGAGATCAACCGGTGCGAATAATTTGGAGTGGCGAATGCCTCGTCTGTGTCGAGCACCCCTACTACTGTTAATATTAGTAGTAGCCTACCAGTATGATATCACGATTGACGATGAACGTGACCTCCGCGCCGATGAAGACATGTTCCTGTTAAATATGTGTTCCAATTGTATGAGGGGCGGGGGGGGGGGGTCGCTGCTGTCCTTTCATTTTAGAGCGTTGTTATTGTTAATAAGCGTTATGGTGTGGCTGGTATCATATTAGGCTGCTTATTCGAATTGCCGCTCTCTTGTGCCGCACTCCTTTCGGGCGTGCGGTGTCTCGCGTCTCAAGCAAGTCTCCTGCCTGGGATACACGAACATAAGAATAGGCACAACTTTTTCTGGGTTATCCCATATGGTAGCTATATATTTATAAAAAGTTAAGAATACACTACAGCTGTGAGATCGAAAATTTGGGTCGAAAGTCATTTTTGCAAGCTGTGTGTGATATATACTCCGATGGTATAATAGCTATATAGACTAGACTACTATAAAATAGTGGTATACTGGTACATGAGACGGCAGTGCTCCTTCAACGTGTATTGAAAAATACGTACCAGGTATTCGCTAGACTAATACCGGTAGTCTAATAATAAATTCACAGCTACGCTAGACACCTCGTAAAGAGGCAGAATAAGCTCAAAAGCTGGCAAAGCTGATTCGTGAAACATCGCGCGCCTCATCTCGTGTCTCGCGCGGCAGAGACATTCTGCGGACGGTGCGGTCGATTACAGGACTGCTGCTAGATTTCTCGCAGGACCAGCGGGGCGATTTCGCGGGGTCGATCAACCGCGTCCTCAACGCCCTCGCGCATGTCGATGACATGGGCTACTGTCAGGTGCCACCACGAATGCTTGTCAATGTTGATAGTAAACAGGTGGAAGGCGGAGGTACTTACGGTGGACTTGTCGCGTTTCTTACCCGATGCCGCAGGCCCTTCGGTGTATAATAGGATATAGAGTGTAGAGTACATTGGTGCACCGAGCGTGGCGTGCTCATGGAATCGAAGGGTGCGATCGTCTGCCGATGGTTGACACTTTTTTGTGTGCTCTTCTTGCAGTATTATACTTTTATATTTTTGTGTTAGCTCTATCTGCCCCCTACCCTAGCTATCCATTTGTGTGCCGTACGGTAAGAGCGGTCGCGCCAACATCGATAGGGAGCCGCTTTCCCGCTCGGGTTTAGAACTGGTTGTATATGTCGTGATCGTGGTATTGCCCCCACGGCACCGGCACTGCTGTCGCTGGTGGAGCGATGGCAGACTCGCGGCACCCACGTACAGCCCGATTGTCAACGACGGCGTCAGGGGTGTTTTTGAGCTTGATCAGCCGCGTATATTTTAATATTGTATATACGCCGTTTGTTGTTGGGGGCGCGCCCACGACGGCTCCGCTCGGCGTCAGCATGATTTGGTATCCATTGGAGATCTCGAACCTACAACCCACACTCCTCGGGAAGTCTCTCTCTCTCTCTCTCTGAAAATCATGGGAGATCGGTCTCGGCAGATCTTTGCAGGCTGGTATTGTTCCGAACCGATCAAACCGAACTCGACTGACCAACATGTTATTGACTGACCAAAATGTTATTGTTTGGACCTGCCACGACGCGGCAGGGTCAGAATTATGTGGTGGACGTGATGATGAAGGCGGGGCTGCCCGAGAGGGAAACGTTCTGCTTGTTCCTGTACCTGCTCAGGCAGGGTCATCTTCACGGGATTTACCGTAAAGAGGTGGGTCCGCGTGGCCGGCTGGTTTATGTAGATATATCATGGTGTATCGTGATGTTCTCCTTACTTGTCTTGATGCTGTCCTGATGTATCCTGATTCATCCTGATTTATCCTGGGCTTGAACGCCGTGGTTTTGCCCGGGCTTGCATCCCGGGGAGGCATTTTCTTGCTTCAAGAGGAGCCAGTTTGTTTGTTGGGCGCGTACGGCCTTCTCTGTGCAGCTGTTAATAGTGTGTTGTATTTTGTTTCCAGGACTGGCGTTTTCTTTTATGAGGGAAATCCGCTTTCCGGAATCTGCTTTCTTGCCGCGATCGTTTCTTACCTGGAGAAGCAGTGCCTTGAAATATGGAAGCCGCCTCCGCCGGGCGGGCCACCGGACACCGGACACTGCTTGATCTGTTTTTTTACACGATGTCCTGCGTGTCGCTGTACCCGTACCATTGTTGCTTGTCCTGTTCTGTGCCATGTGCTGCCTGTAAGGTGCCGATGCTGGCAGGATACATGGACAAGTTCGAGGAGCAACTTCGACTGAGGCTGCCCAAGCTCGCCGCGCACTTTGAGGTATAATATCGCACGGCAAACATGTGTCACGTTTGATGTGCACGTTTGATATGCGCATTGCACAAGGGGCTTGATTTGTACATCGCACAGGGTGTTTGATTTGCACACTGCACAAGGGGTAACTCTTGGAAGAGTTTGTGACTCCATGTGGGGCAGAGCTGTAGTGCGGCTGTGACGGAGCTTGTTCTACGGGGGGAACGCAGACAGATCGATTTCCAAAACAGCCGCTCAAGGGATCGTCGCTTTCGTGTTTTTTTTTACATTTGAACATGACGAAAGTTTTGCGACGCGAAGCCGTGAATGGTCGCCCCGGCCGCTACAGGGTGTGTGTTTTCGTCCCATTTATTCTGGGCGCCAGATATTTTGACGCACCAGCCGGGGTCACACAGGGGGAAGGTAA